>CM070825.1:25078808-25213808 GCA_036326025.1 Chrosomus eos | reverse complement strand
ACCCCAAACAACAAACAAACAAACAAATGTTATTTTTAATAATTTTAACTATTATTAAAATTATATAAAAAATATTTGAAATGTTGTATTAATAACAAATAAATGAATAATAAAATATAAAAATAAACATATTAAGAATTATATAATATATTATATTAATAGTTAAAGCCATCAAACTACAAAACAAAACAAACAAAACAAATGGAAGTAAAGGAATTATATACGGACCAAAAAGTCAAGATGACTTATACAACACTATTACTATTTATATTTGTTTATAAAACTAACTAAACTCTAATCATTTTATTATTTCGTATTTATGTAATAATATTGAATATTAGGAAATAATATAATATATTAATATAATATAAATATTATATTAATAAAAATATCTAGGGTGAGCATTTTACTTACTCTGGATGTGCTTCTAACAACATCAGTCTTTCGTTCTCTCTTCCTCCATCCATCCTGTCCTTATTAACCCTGGCACATCCATCCCTCTTTCACTGGCTTTTCATCAGTTCTGTGCATAAGCTACCTTCTAATCCCTACACTGACATGAGAGGCAAGTGTGTCATTGACTATAAATATAACATGACACACACTCAAAGTCACTGCATTCCCTCTCTTTCTTCATACTTCACTTTTACACTCCCTAAAGTCCTCTCGTTTCTTTCTGACTCCACAGAAAGAGCAAACACAAGCAGAGATGCATTACGGTGGCAGTGTCTGAGAAAAGCTTTACTATGAACTCCATGTTCAGATATTTATATATAAGCAACCAGGCTGAGCAGAAACGCTGTTACACTACAACGCATCAGCACGTTATTGCTGCATTCTAATGTATTCTCATAATGCTATATTTGTGCTAGGTTTCTACACCAAAATGCACTGAGCTCCAGCGTGGGCCAAGTGGCAATGAAAATGGATTATGGTGACGCACAATATCAGAAGCACATATGATTATGCAGTGCAACAATATGTCTCTACTGAGCATTGTCATTTTTCACTAAGAGATATGATGCCATAAACTCAACATAAATGATCTTCTACTGGTACAGTGGGTACATTGTGGCTATAGAGCAATATATTGGCCGGGACGATTAATAGGCTGATATTTAGTCATTTTGAGAGGCTATGGCAGATAACCATTTCTGCTTGGCCGATTAACAGAAGTGGAAGATTCTTCTTGTGGCAGAATGAAGTCAACAGCATTGTCAAAGGATAGTGCACATAGTGAAATATAATGTATAGGTGTAATGTGTCATGTGTTGCTGTTCATCTGAGGTTGTATTTATCTCATTTTAAGACCTACAGGACCAGATGGTTTTTTTTAATGTCCTGATATGTAAAACCATATAATTCAATAGGGTGTCCTTTCTTTTTCACTTGACAATTTTTAGTTGACCTTACTTCCGTCTGCTAAGTAAATATCGCATTAAATAAACCTTTTTATAGGCAGAGTTGCAAATGGTTAAGTGTGGAAACAGCCAAACATCGTCTCATTTCTTTCAAGTCACTGCACAATTTCACATTTTAGTTTTAAAACTGACCAAAACCAACACATTTCAAGAAACTCATCAGTACGTTTCTTTTAAGAGACGAAGGCTATTTCATGCACTACTGTCTTGAACAAAGACCGAAAACTGGTTCTAACCAGGACAGAGAGAGAAATGAATGGCCCAGATGCAAAACAAGCACACCAGAGCCTCAAGTAGACTCTCAGCTGGCAGCTTCATTGAACAGTTCACACTAAACACTAGCTTCAGACCTTTAGGCAGAGTTTCAAAGAAAGAGTCACATCTGATCTGGCAAATAAGCAGGAAAGGGCTTTAGAACAGGATAAAGAACATAGAGATAACACATGGCAAACAATTATTACAGATGGCTGAATCTAAGATTGAGATGATGTGGAAATTGTTTGATTGTAATTCAATCAAACTCATGGGAATTGCTACAGTGGATATAGTGATATAGCCTGCAGTACCGGTCAAAAGTTTATTTATAAAAATATATCATTTATTTGATCAAAAAAATCATAAAAAACAGTAATATTATTACAATTTAAAATAATGGTTTTCTATTTTAATATACTTTAAAATATAATTTATTTCGGAGATTAAAAGCTGAATTTTCATCAGCCATTACTCCTTATGGACTCCTTACTTATTTGGAAACAGTTTTGCTGTTTAATATTTTTTTTGGAACCCTATTGATAAATATAAAGTAAAACATAAGTTATTCCAATTTATACCTCAATTTATTTATTCATAACATTTATATTTACTTAATGTATAATTCATTTTAGAAATGATAGTATATATTTTAGTAATCACTTGCAATTTTACATGTGTTATTTTGCATTAATAAAAGTAAGTAAAGTAATTTGTAACATTACGTTTATGTTACATGTAAATTATATGATCAAAAAACAGAAAAAAAGAGTCCTTTGTTTTATCAAAAAAAAAAATATCACACACATTAGCATTATATCAGCTATCGGACACATCGATCTCAAGATATCAGTATAGATTTTGGTATCAGCCACAGAAAATCCCATATCAGTCGACCACTACTACATTATGCTTGTGATATTCCTGGTGGACTAAGCGAAAAGAGAAACAGGAATCCTAATGAGGTCTATCTGCAGATAAAACCCGCCAGATGTTCTTGTTTTGCATCTGGGAATGGGGAATAGGGATTTATAACTGAGACACCTATCCCAGGAAAAACGCTTGGTGTGTGATTCTGGCTAAGTCCTGTTTTGGCATGACATGAATCAAGATGCGCACAAGCTTCTGGTGATGTGAGAGAGAAAGACATGCTTGGAGAGGCGCTGCAGCCGGTCGGCCAGTGGGAGGAGCTACTGTTCCACCCTGAGCTGGCCGACTCATCCCGCCAGTCTCTGAGGAGTAGAGATGGTGAGTAAACAAACCCTGTTCCTTCACATAGCACGAAGGTGTGTGCATAGATGTTTGTTTGCAAGCGCAAACACACACACGTTGTACACACAAATGCATTCAGAGCCTTTATGTCCCAAAGGCACTCAGAAATGTCCAGCAACACGCATCACAAACATGGCTGGCAGCATTTCAACTGACGGGGCAGAAGCGAACACCTGCAGTGGATGTGCAGCTATGTGTGCTTTGTGTTAAGGGAGATTGAGTTTCTTATGGTCAGTACAGGTCTTTGTCTTCTCTTTCATAGTAAAGTACAGTAGATGGAGGACTGTGCTGTGTGCATGCATGCAAGTCTCGAGTACCTCATATGGAGACAGCAGGGGTTTGGAGAAAGCCGTTCCCCAGTCGATGGAGAGGCGAGGACAAGCGATCTGCACCCACCTATATATATATAGAGAGAGAGAGAGAGAGAGAGAGAGAGAGGGGTAGTTAAACAAAGTAGTCAAAATTAAAATGTTTGCAAACTATTTTACTTGAGTTATGTGATTATTTCAGAGTGCGTACAAAATGCAGGGCTTTTCATTCAACAACAACGTTATAAAGAATGAAATATAAAGTGTCCTTGGGGAATTTTGTTATAACCGAAAGGGTGTGTGGTCTCCTCACTGATTGGTCGAAGTCAGTGTTCAAAAATGACATCAGAATGCAAGTTTTTTGAAGATGAAAACATAAGTGTAAATATATATATGCACTGACGAATTGATTACAATAAGACCAGGAACGTGTTTAAGAAAGCAAATACATTTATGATTTCATGTTCACTGTAATCTGCATATTGTAACCATTAATTATGAAATAAAAATAAAACTAGTTTATAAACAAAACGTATAATCTAGATTATGAACCATTGAGACCCATCGATAACAAATAACGAAACATTTCGAAATAAAATCAAATGTGGCATTTTAGTATTATTTATTATATTATTTTTTTTTATAGTAATTTATCATTTTATTTTATTTTTATTTCTACAGAATTAATTTATTTGTATTAAAGTTTTAGTATATCCATTTCAGTTAGTAGTTGGAGAACTAAATATATACAAAAGTTCAACTTTATTTTAATCACTGAAAACAAATGTTAAGTTTTTTTAAACAACATCAAATTGCCTCATACTATTTAAGATACATGTGGAGAAAAAGCAAGAAACACACACACACACTTGGGGAAGCAGAGCACAGCTCAGCTCGCAGGGAGAATGTGAATGTGAATATGAACTGCATTGATGTGCAGTGCTGATGCTCTCTTCTGTAAATATGAGAGTAAATCTGCACTCCCCTAAAGCTTCCCTGCAAAGCATTATTATTTAGACAAGCATGGAGTCAAATAAAATAAAGAAAGAGTGGGGAGAGGAGGAAAAAAAAGGAAAGAGGATTGAGGTGAGAAAGAGGCAGCGATAAGAAAGGTTAGGTGAGCAAAAACAACGGCACTGCAATGCCCCAGTCTCCACGGAGCTACCCTACATAGCAGCCAGACTGGGCGGCAGAGAGAGAGAGAGAAGGAAGAGAGAGAGAAGGAAGAGAGAGAGAGAGAGAGAGAGAGAGAGAGAGAGAGAGAGAGAGAGAGAGAGAGAGAGAGAGAGAGAGAGAGAGAGAGAGAGAGAGAGAGAGAGAGAGAGAGAGAGAGAAGAGATGAATAACAGAAATGAATAACAGTGACATTAGAGGTGAGGGAGGGCTCAGAGAGTCACATGAGGAACAGTATGAGTGATCGTTGGCAGGCAAAGCGAAAGAGTGTCTAAAGAAAGTGCATTTGTCTTTAGAATGTGTGTTATGAATACAGAAGCACTGGAGTAGGAATTGTTGGGATGCCTAATGTAAGAGAACATTCACTGGACTCCGCACACCTGCAGCTAAACTCCACAATTGGGAAACTGACAAGACCACATACATGTACTAGAAGTAAGCTTTTACAAAGGATGCACTCTTGCATTAAAAATAGAAATAAATCTCATACAGGTATATAAATATATGTATTTATATATCATATTTAAATATTATACATATTTTATAATTATATGTATATGTGTGTTTGTTACGGTCTTTAACAAATTCTTTCATTAGCAGCAGGTTTGCTGTTGAGTCACTATAAATAGGTTGTTACCTTATGAAATATGACTGATGCAAGAATGAAACAAATAAAATACACCAGGAAGCACAGAAGGAATCAAGGAAGAGCTGTGAGTGAACTACCTCTAAGGTGTAATTGCTTGTTAAAAACATCTTAATACCAGGTGTAAACACAGCTTAACAAATGGCAGGACTGACTGTAGCTTCACTTCGAACACTTATAATTGGGTTAAAAATGTTTTAGTGAGTAATAGATCCATAATGCAAATCATGTTGCTGGTTTGATCTTGTTAGTGAATCCACAGATGTTTGAAACTGCCACTGGTTCTCATGACCCCTCTAATCTCAGCCTTGAGCGTGACTCTTAATCCTTAGTTGCTCCAGGGGTTGCATCATCGTATGCCCGTTGTCAAATGATCCACACACCCCCAAAGGTAAATTAATGAATGACAGTACATTATTGAAACCCTTTCCTTGAAGATTAAGATTAAGCGATAGGCACAAGTTTGTTTTGGTTAAACAGACTCAAGCAACAGCTGCCTTATTTGACTACTGTGTGTGGGAATTTGGTTAGTCTCAGTGTCAGACATTTGATCGGTATGAAGTCTGCCCCGTATCGTTAACTCAGGCCAAAAACCACCCACAGGAGGGGCTGTATATTGGCATTTCCACAGTTTCAGAAAAGATCTCCGGCCACACTACACGACCGAAAACGCATGTCACATGACCATCATGCACACCGGAATGAGCATTCCATGTAGGGCTTGCACCGCTTGATGAGAATTGTTGCAGATTGCTCTAATAATAACTCACCTCTTGCATATGTAGGCAGCTGCAGTATTATAAAATGAAGAGTATAACACCACAATGGCTGCTAAAAAGGACAACAAAGTCAGCAAAGCTTGCAGTTCCATCTCCATGTTATTGTTTACACGGTCTTTGAGACTGATCTGTTATTGCTGTAATGGTCATATAACAGGGGCTTGACAATTCAGGGACGGATAAGCAATGACCCAGAAGAACCAATCAGGGAGAGAATGTGGGCAGCCACGCCTTTGTTTTCAAAAGTCTCCATTTTGGTCCATATATACACTGAAATGCAACCTCGGAGCTTTCAAATTAAAACGGGGTCTGCAGCGTTTCCAAAAGTCTCCACTTTCAAGGGTCGTAAACTCCGGAGTAGTGTTGATGCCAGGTGTAACCGTAGAAAAAGTTTTAAAACGAAAATGCACTTGTGTAAATGTAGCCTTAGCTACCGCATGCATTTGTGTGGCAACACCAAGGGGTCAAAGTTTGGTTGATTAGCACGACCCTGTTAAAGTAACACCAAGTAACACTTCCTATTCGGTCGCCCTACTGGTTGGAAACGAAATTGTCCATTGCCGCTGTCGTAAATAATTTAGCCTACCGTCGCACACACGCTCGCTGTTTATCCAGCACCGGCTTTAAAATGAACGATGTCCACAGACAAGGGAGAGTATGTTACATGATTTCATGAAAGGATGTATTGCGACATCAGAAACGAAGAAAAAACGAAATAATGACTATTGTAGCGCTTGACGTAAAGCAGTCGAATTTTGTAGTTCTTTTTGTGGTCGGGTTACTACCCGAAACCCGAAGTTACATAGTGCCAGTAAAAGCGATACAGACCCCGTCAGGCTATGGCAGAAGTGCCTTTCACCCTGTTACGACTTGATGAACCACTGATAAGATTTTGGAAACATTATTTTAAGGTAAACAATGTTACATAGTGTTGCTTTAACTCCTGCTGGACTTAATAAAAAAAAAAAAACTTTTTTCATTGACAGCAAATCAAAACTCGGGTTCTGACAGAGCCCAGTTTACTTCATAGCTCATTATAATAGCGGGAGAGTTTGTCAAGACCTTTTCAGAAAGTTGAAAACAGATGGATGGATAGATATTGAGTATGGATGGATAGATGGATGGGGTGTTGCTGGTGTTAGCTTTTGCAAATGGTTGCAGGGGTGTTGCTAGGGCAATTTTAGGTTGATCTGAGAGGTTGCAAATTTGTTCTGGGTGGTTGATGAGTGGGTCGCTATGCTAGGGAGTGCTAGAGGGGCTCTTAAAAAGTGTCAAATGAATTTATATACAGTATTTTTTTAATTAGCAGCTTCTTGGTTAACACTATAATATCCACTCAGGAGTTGTGTTTATTTTTACAGAAATCCCAAGCAAAGATCATACCAAACCCAAAGCAGAAAAAAAAGAAAGCAAAGGAAGAGAGCTGAAGGCAACGGGAGTCTTTCTTAGAAGTCTAGTTCAAGACAGACAGAGAAAGAGAGACAGAAATAAAGAATGGGTGGTAAATGCAAATATCAACTTAGTATCCGTATCAGAATCGGATTTCAAATATGCAGGAGGGTTGAGGCTGCATCGGGAACCTCAGCACGCCACCAAATTCAATTTACAGGCTTTTCAGAGCCAGCATCTGTCCCCTCGCCTGAGACAGCCCTCGCCGCAGGGAGCCATACGGGCAGAGACACACTCCTCCGTCTGGCCGCATCAAGCCCATTCTCCCAATCCACTTCAGCTCCGTGGATGAGAGGAGAGGTCAAAGACTTGTAATGATGCCTGTTTTGCTTCCTCTGAAATGGCCCTATCAGCATGTGAAGGCAGATCTGATGAGGGCACATTCCTGCTGATCCCCTAACTGTGGCCTGAAGGTGGGGGGGGGGGGGGGTGAGACTTCACATCAAAGAGTTTAATTGGAGGAGGAAGAGGAACGGGAGGTCTGCGATGACTGCAGGGGGGTTTTCCTCGTGCTGGTGGGAGAAGAAGCCCCAGCCACCTCTCCTCGCTCGGAGTGGAAATAATGGATTTTAATTAGCCACTCGACCTGCAGCATACAATAGCGCAATTAACCTTTCCGATCCACAGGGAAATAGGCACCAGTGCCTCCAAACATCACTTAAAGCCGACAGAGATGTGTAATTACATTAGGCTTACAATAAAGGCCAAATATATATACGCCGGTGAACGCTGCAAGGAAACGTTTTCTGAAGTTTTTCTAAAGACAACCTCTGACTTTGGTTTAGATGTGTGAGCAAGTAGACATGTTAGCTAATAGCCTTGTAAAGCCTAGCATTTGAAATAACAGTGAGAAAAATAATATTTTTTTTTAAATGGTTTATTGAATTTTTTCTCCTTTAAGTTTTCAAACGTGTTGAGTATTATATTTGAAACACTTTTAGGACCGAACTGAGAAAAAAATGCAATTTGGTGCAATGCCGATAATTAGCCTTTGCAGTTTTTAATGTAATCAATGAGATCAGTTGACATGCATCAGTTGTCACTCTAAATCTGCCAAATAATGTGTCCGTAAGATGATATTTAAATACTTTCTAAATACATAGTTTATGATCAAAGATCTGTATTTTTTATTGTGGGGGTAAAACATATAATGAAATGCAATATCACGATGATTTAGAGATGCGATAAATATTCCTTAAAAAGCCTGTTGTATCATATTTGATACATTTAAACAGATTTTTTGCAAAATATAATGTATGGATAATCAAATAAACCTAAAAAGATTCAGTCCAGTAAATGTTCATCATAAAATATTACTAACAAAAAAAAATATTCCCAAATTTACTTTAAAAAATCATTAAGGATTTCACAGCAAAAAACTAAAACAAATAAACACTACCAATCAAAGGTTTTTTTCCCTAATCCTCAACAGCTAACAGCAACAACATCAATTAGTGTAAAAATAGTGTAAAAGCTAATCCCTTGAAGTGTGCCGTCTAAAATACTACTCTGGATCCTAAAAAATAGCTGCTTGTAAAATCTGAACCTGTCACACTACAACATTATTAT
The DNA here is from genome assembly GCA_036326025.1 of Chrosomus eos. Taxonomy (NCBI): domain Eukaryota; kingdom Metazoa; phylum Chordata; class Actinopteri; order Cypriniformes; family Leuciscidae; genus Chrosomus; species Chrosomus eos. The sequence goes on along the minus strand of CM070825.1, from coordinate 25,204,939 downwards.
TGGATTTAGCTAATCAAAATGTTTTTCTTGTTAGCATTTTGCTAAGCTATCAGGCTACTTTTTCAGCTAACTGCAAACTGAAAAGGCAAACAAAGTTTAGAAATATTTAGGTTGAACTTTTATAGCTTCAGTTTCATAATGTAATGTGATATGTAATATAGTATAATTTTGATGTGGTATCGTGCCTGTGCTTGCGTGGAAACACGATTCTTTAGTGTGGGCTGGCTCACACAAGCTCTCACAGTTTCTGAGTTTAGCTAAAATCCATGCTCACAGAAAGTGTATATACACTGTTTTGCACCACTGGTAAGATCACAGATTTGATGTAGGTATCTTGCCCTATCTAGATCGACCTCCCTGGATGTATATCTCTGCCCAGAGGTTGTCTACTCTCAAACATAATGATGGATGCAAGATACTGATCTGAATTGTGAGAGAAATTTCTCAAGATTTCTTTCTAGCATTCTCTTATTACAGTAAAAGTGTAGCAACAGAGTTTTTTTTTTGGCAGATTGATTATCATTTTTATCACCAAAGTTTTAGTACAAATACCATGGTTAAAAACTATGGTTAATGTAGTTTTTTGAGGGTTTCTATTGAGATACACCTTCAGGCCTTTGGGCCAATCCTGTTATGCAGAACATTTTCTGCTTTTCTGATACAGACTGATGCCACCTCTTAAGTATATGCTGTGCCACATCATTCCTTTCAGCTTATAAAAGAAAAATCATTTTCTGGTGTTATTTTTTGATTGGTTGGGGCATTCTACAGCCCTTAATCAAACTTCTCAACATAGCCCGCCTCAGACTGTTTTTAATCAAAGGACAAATCATAAAAAAAAAAGAAACAGATTAACACCATCCGTGACTAAATTCTGACTGGGTAGGGAAGGCAGACGATTGGACAAATTTGTTTGGACGATTGCCCATGCCTAGATCCCCATGAATAAATGTAGCCTAAGAGACTTCTTTGAAAAACTTTTGAATGGTAGTGTATGTCTTGTAACTCATGTCAAAAATATGAAATATCTTTTTTTATTATTAAAAAGGAATATCTATTTTTTATCACTATCACAAGTAAAATATGTTCTCTATCAAAATTTAAATATAATAAAATGTAGGGTTTTCCTGAGGTATCAGTCTGTCTCAACATTCTATCCTGTAAAAATGTCAGTATTCAAAGTATACCATCAATATCTCATAAGAAAATTCTTATGTAATGTCTTTATTAACAAGCTCTTTATTGCCATCCTGTCAGGCATCCTGCTAAATTTCTTGACAACGTGTAAATAAGTTAATTAATACATTAAGTGTATCATCGTATCAAGAGCACACTGTGTTTCGGTATATCTGGTCTACCATTTAATATAAAATTATTACAATACAGGCAAACTCATTTTTCAAAAGTTAAATATTTCGAAAGGCACTGCATAAAAGAAATGACCCTCCAAGCAGACGTCAAACACTTCTCACCAGACAAAACATCCACAAACACCTCAGAGTATTAAAGCTGAATTATATTTTCAACTGCTGTGGTCTGCTGGTTTAGCCTCCACATTTCCAGGCTCAACGGCACGACAAACGGCCTCCTCCACGCCAGAAAAAATCCGACTGCCTTGAATTAGGTATTACTGCTGCACAGTCTGACAACAACCATGGCTGTTGATTATTTCCCCTGATATTCTAATCTAATTGATGAATGGAATTGACATTAAAATTCTTTTTTTGTCCCATCTCATTGTAATCAACAAAGCAGTCTAGACACAGTCAACGGTTTGCTGATTATAATGGCGACATTCTAGTTTTGTTGCATCATTCACTTTTTGTGTATATTGGGCTGTCTTAAGCAAGCAGACTGTAGTGAATCATTAAAAAAAAAAATTTGATGACGGTTACCACTTTGCTTCATAGCTTTTTGACTGTCTAGCGTTCATTTTCGCATGATACCACAAACAAAAGTGAAAACCTTGTTCATTTTTACTTCTTGTCATTGCGCACAGTGGACGTGTGTGATTCATTAATTTGTCAATTAATTGTGCAGCCCTACCAGGCATCATATTTAGGTCCACTTCTGTCTGGTCTGGTAATTCAATGCTGGAGATTTCGATTAACCTTCTCATTACACAGTGATGACTGCTGGCAGACTGGAGCTTCATTCCTTATCTTCTTCAGGACGTCATATACATCATCAGTGCAGCATTAATCAACACTCACGTTACGCTCTGAAATGTCTTCCTCTGCACAGATCCTCATGTTTCTGCCAAGATGACACCAATCCGCAGCAGTCATGGCACAAGCGACTGATATTAATGGAGGAAATGAGAGGAGGAGAGATAGAGGTGTAACTTTCCTCTGGTCATGGTTATGCTTCGATTACATATGGGGTGTCACTCATGTGGCTTGAGAGCGGCACGACTGATGGGGGCGGTTGATCTTTTCTCTCTCTAGGAGTTGTTTCACTCTCGTTTCCTTTTAAACAGTCTCAACGCCTTCCTCCTCCACCACCTCCTCATTCTGCCTCAGACCTTTATGTCCCTTGTTCACCCACTCCTTCATTTTAGGGGGGCTATCTTGCCCCTCTCCAATCCCCAGAGGCAGAGGGCAAGCAGTGGGGGAGTGTGTACAATGAAGGGCTTTTATAGTCAATATGGTAAAAAAAAAAAAGAAAAATCTAATTTTTTTTTTTAACTTAAGTGGTTTTAATTCCCTAAAGGTCAATTTGGCTTCAGTACAAATAAAAGCTAATAATTCAGTTTTGGAAACATTTATGGAGTCTTTATAATATCATGTCAACTATTTCTCACACACAAAATAAATGCTCCTCTCTATACATAAAAATGTACACTGTAGTATACAATTATACTGTTTTTATATTTTAAGAATGGGATCCATTGCAAGGTGATCAGCATATTCCTTGGATCAGTTTTATAAATAACATTTTTACTAATTTAAGATTTCTTTCTTCTGTGCAACACAAAAGAAGATATTCTGAAAAAGTTTATTTTTATTTTTTTATGTCTATTTAATAAAAGTCAATGGCGTCCAATTCTGTTTTGGACCCCATTGACTTTCATTATACAGACAAAAAAGTTCCACAGAAGAAAAAATTAAGGACTATTTTAATTAATTTTGTTATTTTATATTAACAGTGTTAGATTATTATAATTTAATCAATTAAATGTATATATTAATGTTTTATAAAAACATTTTTTTTATTAAGATTGCATTCATTCCCATTACTTTTTAAAGCCTGCAAATGACAGTTTTAAAGGGTACCTATTATGGAATTTTGAAAATTACCTTTCATGTAGTGTGTAACATATATCTAAGTGAACAAAAACATCCTGCAAAGTTTTAAATATGAAAGTTCAACGTATACAAAGTTATTGTCTCTCAAAAGTAAGAGTCGACTCTGAGTCGCTGATATGAATCGATAGACGAACGATGCATTTTCTCTATCTTTCGTACGTCACTTGTACAAGTTATTTGAATAAGACACGCCCACTCATTGCGCACGCCAGAAAACAGTGAAAACAACATGTCGACAAGCTGTTCTGAAGTGCGAATCAAAAGCAAACTTTTTTTTCACTGCCCAGGGACGAGCATGTGAAGAATCTGGCTAGAGTTTATATTTACAACTATAACACACAGGTATAGCCACCTTGAGCTGTGTTCGCGTTATTTTAATGAGGATTCCTTTACAAACATAAACGCTTTCATGGATTCGCGAGTCGGTTGATACTGAAGGAACGTTCAGTACCAGTTTTATTTGGATCGGCTTCCTCCTCCGAATCACAACCTGTAAGTACTGTTAATAATTGTTGCTTTTATGGGTTTTGTAGCATGCTCAATAAGTGTGTGTGTGTGTGTGTGTGTGTGTGTGTGTCAGTTACGCTCAACGCAGCTTAGGTCTCCAAGCTGTGTGTGTGTGTGTGTGTGAGTGTGTGTGTGCAGTTACGCTCAGCGCTTAGGTCTCCAAGCTGTGTGTGTGTGTTTTTTGAAATATGTCAAATGTTTGTCGTTGTTATTGGAGTTGTCATAAAGAATAGAGCGTATTGTAGTACTGCAGTGCTTTATCAATATTTTTAAGCTTTGGGTTAACGCAAAAAATAACTGACTGGGTCATCTGACCAATCACCGCAGCTTAGCGTCACGCAAAGGCGGGGTTTGAAAAATGAGTCGTCAAACGAATCATTTGGGAATCGCTGAGCAAATCAGGTAAAAATAAATGCATATAATAAGACAACAAAAGTGTTTTTTGTCATTACATGCATGTAAAACTGTTGTTGGGGACTCCCAGAACAACATTAGGAACATTTTAAATGCCATAATAGGTACCCTTTAAAATTCTCTGATATTTCCAGGTTTTCCATGACCATGGGAAACCTCTATCGCACTGGCCTGTGAAACATCAACAAAAATGACTTACAGTATTTTATACATATACTGAAACAGAAGGCCCATTCAAAACTCCTTTGTTCCACAGAACTTCAATAATCTCAAATCCCACCACACACAGCAATAAGACATTTGCCACAGAGGAGCTCCTCACTAACAAAACCTGTGACCCTGTCTGACATATTTGTCAGTGATATTTCTACTGGGCCTCGCCTTGTCCTCAGGATATGCTGAAACTCAGATGAGTGTGCACCTTATGGAGGAGCTTCTTCATCTGATGCACAGGAGCTAATATTGAATTGTGTGAAATGGAGAGCATGAGTGTGCATGTAGATGTGGGAGAGACTCACGTGTCCACGTCTGCCAGGAGCTCCAGCTTGTCGGGGAAGATCTCAGACAGGAGCACACGCGTGAACGAACGGCCTAAAGACTCCAAACGAGACTCTAAGTGCTAAAGAAAAAGAAAGAGAAAGAGAGAGAGAGCGAGAGAGAGAGAGAAAGAGAAAGAGAGAGAGAGCGAGAGAGAGAAGAGAGAGAGAGAGAGAGAGAGAGAGAGAGAGAGAGAGAGAGAGAGAGAGAGAGAGAGAGAGAGAGAGAGAGGTTGAATACTGATTGTTACACATATTTACATAAAAACAACACAATTTCATGAACAGAGCTCAAGGTCAGCGAGAACAGCCCACATCAAACATTGGAGGAAAGAGAACAGCGAATCATTGCACCCAAGTATTGCCAAGTTTACTGAAAAACAAGAAAACCACTTCCTATAGCCTAATGAGAAATCTTCACAGGACCGCTGACGCTGAACGTGTGTAAACGGCTTGTGTAAACCCTTTAGTAACCACCATCAGTTCTGTGTTGCTAACATCAATGGCCAGATTAGCTTGAATTTTTCCATTAATAATGTGGGGCCTTGTTTTGCTGCCTTGATTTATTAGTGATTGATTTATACTTATTTATTTGGTCTGCGCAAAACAAACATTTATGACATTTCAAAGACAGTAGGACACTTTGAGGTGATTTATCATTGAACATTTATCATAGCTCATATCATCTGATCATGAACCAGCTCAATTTTAGCCTATGCCTGTACAGAGCACTGCTGTCCTGTTTAAAAGATCTGTCTTATCGGACTAAAAATGATATTGAGATGATTCACTGTCTTGCAGTTTGTCACGCAAAGACATTTTCCCATGTCAGTTCAATTCCTACTTTGGCATCACTAAGATAACGTCACAGCTGAACTAAAGACTAGGGCGAGATGGAGCACTCATAAGAAAAAGAGATGAATGGGATAAAATGTTAATGCTTAATTTGGCATATATAGAAAGCCAATGAAAATTTTCACCAAAATTTTAATCAAATGAAATATGACTATTCATTTTGATAAATCTAATATCAAAATATAATAAAATCCAAATCACTAAAGTGGTCCCAATATATTGTGCTTTTCTATATAATATTCTCATTTTTCTCAGTTACATATAATTAAGGTAAAACAGAATGCAGTATTTTAGTGTTTTTCATATATGCAAGTTTTTGACACCAGTTTGCAGCCAAAAGTCTAAGCGTGAAAAAAGATAATAATCAAATGTATTCCGTGTGAATAATCTACACTTTCATAGATCTCTTGTGGTATAATTTTACCTGCATAGGAAGTCTATGACTTCATAGGACAACTTGTTTCTAAATTGTGTAAATTACTGATTAGTACAAAGAGTGGCAAAAAAAGTAAACGCTTCACCTCTAATTTAAGAAAAACAGAAGTCATAGGAGGTCTCACACACAATATTAATCAAATCTGATTGTATATATAAAGACATTCTAATACACCTTTCATTTGTTCATTAACCATCAATGCTAATTATTCATTCCCCAGAGACAGGCAGCAGGAACGTGAATAATAACACAATTCTTGCCTCCTTCAGGATAAAGTGATGCATTACCAGACTCTCCCCACACACTTTGAAGTGTGAAACCCAGTGGACCACAAATATTACCAGCAAAAACCTCCAGACATCAGTGAGGAGGCATTCAGGTGAACGGGCGGCTTCAAAGCACAACCATGAAAAAATACATAAAAAAAGGGAAGGGAGGGAGGGGAAGTAGACTTCGCTCCTCTTCTCAAAAACATTTTAGAAAATTACTTCACTGTTAATCTAGTATTTTTATATGACAAACACAGAATATGCAGGGATGTGTTACATAAACCCAGAGACATTTCTTGGATAAATTCACTTGATTTAATCCTCTTTTCAGATTTTCAAATTTAGATGTGCTTTTCTGTAGTACTTTCTGAAACAGTGGTTCTCAAATAGCTTTGCTAAAGGACCAAGATTTTACATAATCTGATTACCAAATATAGTAATATAAATGTGTTTAAATAAAATAAATAAATCATTTTATTAAATGTATTTTTGTATTTATTATTATTTATATATTACCAAGGAAAATACTGAAATTTACTTCAACAACAACAAAAGATATGGGAGGAGTTTTCTCCTTCCCCCAAAATTATAAGTGTTACGTTCCACTTGTGTTTGTATTGTGTTTTCTTTCTTGTGTTCGTAAGTTTTCTTTTAGGGTGCGATCATTGGATAATCTGGCTGTCCGTCATACTTGTGGCATCAGGATGCTCGACGTCACGATCGGGGCGCGACCAATCAGCCGGAGTGCCGGCACTTTAAATGGCTCTGTTTACCAGTCGTCAGCAGTGAGGGATCAGTGGCAGCCCTCACTCACACCTGTTGTTGCTAAGCCGATCAGCCAGTTCGTGTCCTTGTTTGTGTTGCTGTGGGTTTTGTTGATCTAGCGTTGCCGAGCTGGGGACGGTTGCGTTAGATAGGCTACTGTTAAACCTAGAGAGACGCATTGCGAGTAGCCCGGGTAACATAGGCTACTTTGTGCCGCTGTATCTGTTTGTATCACATGCTGACATGAGAACCGTAAAGAGACTGCAATGATCGTTCCAGTCGCCCATGGCCGCCTGTAAGTAAGTTTGATCTCAGAGCTATGTTATGTGATATTGATAGTTAGTATTTTTTTTGGTGTTAGTTAGTTTAAAGAATGATCGCCATCAATTGTAATTTTTGTTTGTTTTAGTTAGAGCAGTGTATCTAAGGCGTCGTCATACGCTGAAGAATTCGGTTTTGTTTCTGCATTTTCTTTTGGTAGACAGAGTAACCACTGGGGTCAAAGCTATGGGAATTTTTGCTTTTATTCATTTCATTGATTTGGCGACATTCTTGTTTTGTTTCTTTAATATTCTACTTTTTCTGTAACCTTGTCCGTCTGCACTAATAAAAGCAACTTGATTGCTACTTTTGTGATGTTCCGGTTGTTCTTGCCATGCCACACATAGCGTCTACAACATCTCATATTAGTGTTACGTAGTCATCCCATTTAAACATTCTTAAGCACGAAACATTTGTGGGGGCTCGTCCGGGATATTCCTTTTAAAGGGATATATTTTTTTTTGGGATGAGTTTAATGAGATGTGTAAATCGCTTGTGTGCTGGTAAAAACAGCCGTGTAAGGGTATTGTTAGAGTGAGGGCAGGTTTTGTATGAGGTTACTTTGGAGTTTAGTGTGTGTGGTGCTTAAGTGTTATTAGTATGGCTGACTTTGATCTGGCTAGTTTTTCGAGTGCACCGACTGTCGAACAGTTGAATAGGTGTAGGAAGGATGAATTATTGGGCATTGCGGAGCATTTCCACATTAAAGTTTCTAAACAGCAGCGTAAGCAAGAAATAAAAAACGTTATAGTTAAGGAGCTAGGGAAATTGGGTGTGTTGAAACTGGCTGATAGATCTGATCCGGATCCTACAGGTTCTGAGGCTGACCCTTCTTTGATTGGTGAGGAGGAAGCGAGTGAGACTGATGAGGCGGAGGCTTCCGAAACCAAAGCAGTCTTGCCGCCCTTCGAACCTTTTTCTCCGACTCTGACTGGGTCTGGAGGTGATGCGCGTCTCCGGGTACGTTTGGCAAGGATCCAACGGGAAGAGCGCGAGAGGGCAGAGGATCGTAGAGCTCAGTTGGATCAGCAGCTTGAAATCCGCCGTCTAGAAATAGAGGCAGACACGCAAATTAAATTGCGAGAGTTGGAGCTGAGAGTGGCCAGAGAATCACCAGTTTCCCCTACGCTACCTACGTTGTCTGTTCAGTCTGTGCAGCCTGCTGTGGTCGCGACAGGTGCAAGTTCGTCCAACACCTTTGATGTGATTAAACACATTTCTCTTGTACCACAATTTAGAGAATCAGAAGTTGACTCATACTTTAATGTATTTGAGCGAGTTGCTTCTGTTTTAAATTGGTCTAGGGATGTGTGGCCTTTGTTGCTGCAATGTAAGTTAACAGGAAAAGCTCAAGATGTGTGCGCTGCTCTATCCTTAGAAGATAGCCTGGATTATGATGTCGTTAAAACGGCAATTTTGAGGGCTTATGAGCTCGTGCCAGAGGCATACAGGCAGCGATTTAGGAGTCATAGTAAAAGTTCAACTCAGACGTTTGTTGAATTCGCTAGAGAAAAGTCTCTATTGTTTGACAGGTGGTGCACATCGAATAAAGTAACAGATTTTCAGGGGTTACGTGAGTTGATCTTGTTGGAGGAATTCAAAGGTTGTCTTCCTGATCGAATTGTCGTTTACCTAAACGAACAGAAGGTGACATCATTATCACAGGCGTCTGTTTGTGCTGATGAGTTCGCGCTGACTCACAAGAATGTTTTTTCCTCTGCTCGTACTGAGAAGGTTGCGCATGTCCCTGCTGTTCCGAAAGACCAGTCGCGTTCGAAAATGACTGTAAGAGCCAGGGACGGGAGAGAGTGTTTTTACTGTCACAAGCCGGGGCATCTTATTGCCGACTGTCTTGCTCTAAAACGCAAAGAGAAAGAGCAGAATGTCGGTACTAAAAGCGTTGCTTTTGTGAAGACTGTTGATAATTTTGACTGTGAGAGTTGTGATTTATTACATGCTATGTACAAGCCTTTTCTGGTGGAAGGGTTTGTATCTGTCAGTGATCAGCAGGAAGAACCGGTTAAAGTGACTATGTTGCGTGATACGGGTGCGATGCAATCATTTATAGTAGCAGCTACATTGCCGTTCTCTGAACGTACCTTTTGTGATAGTCATGTGTTAGTGCAGGGACTTGAAATGAGTACTATAAAGGTTCCGTTGCATCAAATCTATCTAAAGTCAGATTTGTTTTCTGGACTTGTGAAGGTGGGAGTGCGTGAAAGTTTGCCAGTGCATGGAGTGAATTTCATTCTGGGCAATGATATAGCAGGTGGAAAAATTGTGCCACTGTTAGAAGTTTGTGATAAGCCTGTTCTGTTTGATCCCACTGATGAATTATCACAGAAGTTTTCTGAAATTTTCCCTGTTTGTGCTGTGACCCGAGCTCAAACTCGTAAGTTTGCTGATGCAGATGATTTGTCTACAACTTTTATGGCACCTACTTTTATGACACTTTGTTGGTTAATGAAGGTAAGCCAAATAACAAGGCTATTGTTTTGGAATCTGATCATCTTAAACTGCAGGTGACTCGAGGAAAGATTATCGCTGCTCAAGGAGAAGATTTTACTCTGCGAAAATGTTTTTCTTCTGTGCTTCCTTTAGCAGTTGCGAAGGAGAGAAAAACTGCGTACTACTTAGAGGACGGATTGCTGATGCGCTGGTGGCGTGCGGATTTATCAAGTGACTCGGAGTGGACTTCTGTAAGCCAGATTGTCATTCCTGTCTGTTATCGGTCAATGATACTTTCTTTAGCGCATGATCATGACTTGGCAGGGCATTTAGGTATTAAGAAAACGTATCATCGGATACTAAGACATTTCTTTTGGCCTCGAATGAAGTCGGATGTCACGAGATTCTGCAGAACGTGTCAGACGTGCCAGTTTTCAGGTAAACCAAACCAAGTGGTTCCACGCGCACAGTTGGTCCCTATTCCGGCCATAGGTGAACCTTTTGAGCATGTCATGATTGACTGTGTGGGTCCGTTGCCTAAATCGAGAAGTGGCAACCAATATTTGTTAACCATAATGTGCGTGGCGACACGCTTTCCCGAAGCGGTGCCGCTGAGGAAAATTACAGCGCCAGTGATCAGTAATGCATTGATAAAATTCTTTTCAATGTTCGGGTTACCGAAGGTGGTACAATCTGACCAGGGTACAAACTTTTTGTCCAAGCTTTTTGCACAAGTGTTAACAACTCTCAAGATTTCTCACAGAGTTTCGAGTGCTTACCACCCAGAAAGTCAAGGAGCTTTGGAACGATACCACCAGACGTTGAAAGCTATGCTGCGCCGGTATTGCATGGAAACGGGAAAAGATTGGGATGAGGGAATTCCTTTAGTGTTGTTCGCTACTAGGGAAGCAGTGCAGGACAGTTTAGGATTTAGTCCTGCTGACCTTGTATTCATATCAATATGCTAAAGGCGTTTCATACGAGAGGGGCGTCACTAGATGATGCTGCGGAGGAATTTGTTCCTGCAACGTCTGCTGCTGCTCTGACGTGTCAGGTGGTTGACTTGACTGCTACGCATGACAGTGAGGATGGAGTATTGGTGCGACATATGTATCAGCAATGTGCGAGGTTAACGAATTCTGAGGTGTTGGCGGATTTGACTTGTTTGCTTCATCTACCTGAGTCACATAGAAAAGACATCGAAAAGGTAATAAATGATTTTCCATCATTGTTTAGTGACATTCCTTTGTGTACCACAGTTTTACAGCATGACATCGATGTAGGCAACGCCGTTCCTATTAAGCAACATGCTTATAGAGTAAATACTGTAAAACGTTCCGTGATGAATGCAGAGGTTGAGTACTTGCGTGAAAATGGGCTGGCCAAGCAGAGTTTCAGTCCGTGGAGTTCTCCGTGCTTACTTGTGACAAAAAGTGATGGGTCCGCTAGGTTTTGTACGGATTACCGGAAGGTGAACGCGGTGACTGTTCCTGATTGTTTTCCACTACCTCGTATGGAGGACTGTGTGGACAACCTAGGATCAGCTAAATATGTTAGTAAACTAGATTTACTAAAAGGTTATTGGCAAGTACCTTTGACGTCTCGTGCATCAGATATCTCCGCTTTTGTGACCCAAGATTACTTCATGCAATTTTGCGTTATGGCGTTCGGCATGCGTAATGCACCAGCGACGTTTCAGAGGCTTATTAACATCGTGCTTGCGAATGTCCGGAACTGCAACGCGTATTTGGACGATCTTGTGATTTATTCAACTACTTGGTCTGAACATGTTTCCACAAAAAGAGAGGTGTTTGATCGACTGGAGAAAGCGTCACTGACGTTAAATCTTGCCAAATGTGAATTTGGTCAAGCCACCATCACCTATTTGGGAAAAGAAGTGGGACAAGGACAGGTAAAGCCGGTGGAGGCGAAAGTGACTGCCATTGTAGAGTTTCCCGCTCCTACTACGCGTAAGGAGCTTCGCAGATTTTTGGGAATGGCCGGTTATTACCGAAATTTCTGCAAAAATTTCTCGACTGTAGCCAACCCGTTAACGTCCATTCTGAGTCCATCCTGTAGTTTTGTGTGGAACAATGAATGTCAAAGTGCTTTCGATAACATCAAAGCTTTATTATGTAGTTCCCCTGTTTTGACAGCTCCTGATGTGACGAAATCTTTCAGCATGGAAATCGATGCGAGCTCGGTTGGTGCTGGAGCCGTGCTGATTCAAGAAGATCTCTATGGTATTGATCACCCAGTGTGCTACTTCTCACGCAAGTTCAGCAAGCATCAATTGAACTATTCTGTCATCGAGAAGGAGACTTTGGCTTTGTTGTTGGCTCTACAGTACTTTGATGTCTATGTAAGTTCAAGCAATCTACCTGTAAATGTGTTCACTGATCATAACCCTTTGGTGTTCCTGGCTCGTATGTACAATCATAATCAGCGATTGATGCGCTGGTCTTTGATTGTGCAAGGGTACCATTTGATTATTAAACATAAAAAAGGTTCGGAGAACATAATTGCTGATGCTTTGTCTAGAGTCTAAGGATAAAGGTTGTGGCAAGAAGAAAACATAACTACCAAAATGAGAAAGACTGTGTGATTGGTCATTCACAGTTTTTTTTTAAAGGGGGGAAGTGTTACGTTCCACTTGTGTTTGTATTGTGTTTTCTTTCTTGTGTTCGTAAGTTTTCTTTTAGGGTGCGATCATTGGATAATCTGGCTGTCCGTCATACTTGTGGCATCAGGATGCTCGACGTCACGATCGGGGCGCGACCAATCAGCTGGAGTGCCGGCACTTTAAATGGCTCTGTTTACCAGTCGTCAGCAGTGAGGGATCAGTGGCAGCCCTCACTCACACCTGTTGTTGCTAAGCCGATCAGCCAGTTCGTGTCCTTGTTTGTGTTGCTGTGGGTTTTGTTGATCTAGCGTTGCCGAGCTGGGGACGGTTGCGTTAGATAGGCTACTGTTAAACCTAGAGAGACGCATTGCGAGTAGCCCGGGTAACATAGGCTACTTTGTGCCGCTGTATCTGTTTGTATCACATGCTGACATGAGAACCGTAAAGAGACTGCAATGATCGTTCCAGTCGCCCATGGCCGCCTGTAAGTCTTTCGATTGATCTCAGAGCTATGTTATGTGATATTGATAGTTAGTATTTTTTTTGGTGTTAGTTAGTTTAAAGAATGATCGCCATCAATTGTAATTTTTGTTTGTTTTAGTTAGAGCAGTGTATCTAAGGCGTCTTCATACGCTGAAGAATTCGGTTTTGTTTCTGCATTTTCTTTTGGTAGACAGAGTAACCACTGGGGTCAAAGCTATGGGGATTTTTGCTTTTATTCATTTCATTGATTTGGCGACATTCTTGTTTTGTTTCTTTAATATTCTACTTTTTCTGTAACCTTGTCCGTCTGCACTAATAAAAGCAACTTGATTGCTACTTTTGTGATGTTCCGGTTGTTCTTGCCATGCCACACATAGCGTCTACAACATCTCATATTAGTGTTACGTAGTCATCCCATTTAAACATTCTTAAGCACGTAACAATAAGCTATTGACTAAGCACAATTATATGTTTACTTGCATTTAATTATTTCAATTTAGCATTGTTTAAGCAGTGTACAACCCCGTCAGAACAGACCTACGGCTTATTTTAGGTTAAGACTCCCCAGTTGAGAACCACTGATCTAAAAGGCACTCCGACAGGAATAAGGCATGAGCATCAGGATTGAAAAAAAAAAAAAAAAAAAAAAAAACCTTTGATGAGAGCTTCAGACATCGCCGCCAGAATCACCATCCACTATCTGTTTGTCTAGGTGCGGAATTCATCGCACTCGTCTTCTCTATGCATACCAATTAAAAAAGGATGAGACAAGAAAGGGAGAAAAAGCTGCCAAAACAAAGCGGAATCCAAATACTGTACATACAAATGAAAAGAGGCAGAGAACAAAGAGAGGAGGAATTGAAGGAGAAGGAGAAGAAGAAGAGGAAGAGAGGGAGGCGACCTGTCCCTCCCAAACCAATCGATTAACGCCCCTGGTGAACTCTCCTCTCGGCCAAATGCCGCAGGCTATGTGTGCGTTTCGTTCAGCGCAGGTGCAAGATTGAACTGAGCAAGGAAGACAGACATTTTTACACTAACAGAAAACATATTGCATGACAAAGGGTAGCAGATGGTCTTACCTCCAAAATTTTGGGGTTTCCCTGTCTGCCAAGGGTGCCTAGGATGAGGCCCCATCTCTGGGCAGAGCGAGCTCTCTCTATGGCTTGCAGTCTGGTGGCACGCATTGCCTCATGGTCATAATACTCTCGAGAAAACACTTTACTGTATGGGTCATACCTATATATATTGAGGACAACACATTATTTACAAACAATAAAATACAGAAAAAAGAAAAGAAGCTAAATGTTCCATTATCCTTCCACATTCAAAAATATTAATTCAAATTAAACTTTAACATAAAACAATTTGATTCAACATCAATAACAATTATATCATTGTAATAATTTTATTATATTATATAATTTTTGTGTCAAAAATTCAGTGTCAAATCAACCAAATTTCGGAAACCTCCCAGGCTCAAATTTTTTATTTTGGTAATATTTTTTCTGAAGAAAGACAAATAAAATAGTGATGAAACTCAAAATATTAAATGTAACAGATGTATATTTATTGAGTAATAATACACTTTTTGTAGAGGGGGGTCAAAATGACCTGAGATTTGGAGCCAACTTACAGGGGGTAGAAAAGACTTTAGAAAGATGGCAGCATGATGATTTTATTTTCACACAGATATTGGTAGGTCTGTTAGTTAAATATATTGACTTTAGCAATCTTTGTTTCATTATATGCCACATTTGGTTTTTGACCATTGAAAATTGGTAAAATACAACGAATTGAACATGGAGACGCATTGAGATCCCCTTATCTATGGGATTGAACCATATAGGGCCTTGACAATGATTATTCCAAAAGAAACGTTTATTAAGAATTAGAATCAATTATCTATTAAGGATATTAAGATATCTTTGATATTTTTAGAGTTGCAGGCATGACAACTTTGGAAAAATAATATTTATGGCACTCAGACAGGCATGTTCAATGCAATTGTGCTTTAAGAAAAAAACAAAATACATTTCTAGTTTTAAAATTATTTGTTGTTCAGACATTCCTCTTTAAAAGTAAGAAAAATCAACTGCATGCTAAGCATTTGGTTTTTGACCACTGTAAATGTGAACAATTGACCAATTTACTCATTGAGCTGCATTAAGATCTCTATATCTCTGGGAATGAACCATACAGGGCCTTTAAAATGAAGATACCAAAAGAAAAGTTTATTAAGAACCAGAATCTAAAAGGATATTACAGTATGTTTAATAACTCTTGAGTGACAGATATGTAAACTTGGGGCAAAAAAAACCACAAGTGCTTTTCCCCATTACTATTTTCCCCATTTCCCACTAAAAGCCCTACCAATTTCTGTGTAGGAAAAAATAAAACATAATGATGCTGCCATCTTTATTGCCACCAAGTTATTTTTACCCCCTGCAAGTTGGCTCCAAATCTCAGGTGAAAATTGTCATTTTGACACAAAATAGGATATTACTCAGTAAATATACATCCATAACATTTAACATTTTGGCTTTCTTCATTTATGTATTTCTTTCACCAGACCAAAAAACTATATGAATCAAAATTTTTAGCCGGAGACCTCTAGTTGAGTTGACACGGAAAGACCGTTGTGCATTTTTGTATGGCTGGAACACTGTCAATCCCTCTCAAATTAACCCTTTATTGCATAGTGTTGCCATATGGCAACAATTACTTTATCTTAATTTTCTAAAAGGCTGTGATATAAAATCTATGTTTCTACAGTTAGTTGTGAAAAGGGGCCTTTTACTTTGAAGGAAATACAATTTATGAGGTCACATGACCAGGATATCCTGTTTGCCAGTCCTTTTTGTTCATGGACATTGAAATGGAAACATCACTGTCTGGGGCTCCCCAAGAAAGCCTTTTATTCCGAATTTTGGAAAGTTTTCATCAAATAAAAAATTGAAATCACTATCTGGGGTAAGTAAACTTTAATTTTTTAACATTAAATTCAGTTTTGATTTTATACATTTTTTGTAATATGCTAAAATTCATTTGTTGCCATATGGCAACTACATGCAAATATGGAAACGTCCTGGTGCATTCAACCTAATGGAGTCCCATTGACTTACATAGCATGAAACTACTCTGAGACTATGTTTACAACTTTTGCTTATATTTTAAATTTAAAAACATTATAATGTTTTATATTTTGTGATTTAAGCTATTTTGTAGGTTATCTGTAACATATTATCCCATTTTCTCCATAAAAGATGCATCCAAGCTACTTCTATGGGAGAGGGAAAGAGAATAGGGCAGAAATAGCTGTTCCGCTAGAGCAGAGTGAGGATGAGCTGGTGGACAGTGATGAAGACAACGAGGTTGATGTAAACCTGGATGAGAGCAGGGGTAGCTCAGAATCAGAGTCAGACACAGACACAGAGCCAGAGGAAGCAGGTAGAAGTACTAGATAGTTCATCCTCAGGAGCATGTGCATGGTTGTGTGAATGTGTGTAGGAGTTGTCAATTGTTGTCATCTAAAATGCAAATTTGTGTTGTTAGTGTCAACAGATGAACCAAGGAGGAATGACATACTAGAGTTCCATAGGGCGAAAAACCTTAAGTGGCAGAAAAAGAAAACCATTCCACCTGTGCCTACAATGGAAAGGCTCCCTCCCTGAGCCATCTGGATTATCAGAACCAGTGGATTACTTCCGCCACCTTTTCCACAGAGAAATAATGGAAGAAGTTGTCAGGCAAACTAATCTCTATGCATTGCAGCGTGATGTCACCAGACCCCTCAATGTTACTGTTGCAGAAATGGAGCAGTTCATTGGAGTGTGCTTCTACATGTCTATCCATGTCTTGCCAAAAACCAGGTTGTACTGGAACCCACAAACAAAGGTGGAGATGGTTGCAAGCACCATGAGTTTAAATAGATGGGGAAAATATCAAGAGACATCTCCACTTTGCTGACAACAACAACCAGGTACCAGGGGGCGATAAGTTGTTCAAAGTGAGACCTCTCCTCAACTTCCTCAATGACAGCTTCAGGAGCATACCCATGGATGAAATGCTCTGTGTTGATGAGCAGATGGTGCCGTTAAGGGGAAGAGCCAACTGAAGCAATACATACCTATGAAGCCAAAGCGCTGGGGCTACAAGATCTTCATCTTAGCAGACCAACATGGCATTGTGTACAACTTTGATGTTTACACAGGGTCCATTCAACCCTGTCCTGGATTCCCTGACATTGGTGCTAGCGGAAACATTGTGCTGAAGTTGGCCTCAGCTATCCCCACCAACATTTCACACAAGTTGTTTTTTGACAACTGGTTCTGCAGTGTGGACCTGCAGATACTCCTGGAGAAGGAAAAGATCCATAGTGTCGGAACTGTGAGACAGGGCCGTCTTTCAGGCTGCACATTTATGGATGATCGTGCCATGAAAGCAAAAGGACGGGGAACACACGAAGAGAAGATGACCACTCACAATGGTGTGAACCTCTGGGCTGTCAAATGGTTTGACAACCGTCCTGTGACCCTGCTAAGCACATTTGTAGCAGCAAACCCCACCTCACAAGTCCTAAGATGGGACAAAAAAAAAAAGAGGTGGTCCGTGTCTCACGCCCCAATGTTGTAGCAGTCTACAACAAGAGCATGGGGGGAGTGGATCTTTTGGATTCTTTAATCGCCCTCTATCGCACCAAGATCCGGTCCAAGAAATGGTACCACCGCATTGTATTCCACATGCTTGACATGACCCTGGTAAATGCGTGGCTGCTTTACAGAAGAGACTGCCAGTCCCAGATGCCAGAGATTGCCCATCTCCCACTGTTGGACTTCAAAATCCAAGTGGCCTCATGCTTGTGCATGGAGAGCAAGGTGAGAAACAAGAGGAAGGGGAGACCTTCACAAGCTGTTGTGGTGGGGAAAAATAAAAGAGGGCCCCAAAGCTTTGTCCCGCCAGATCCTGTCCGCAGAGACCGCACAGACCACTGGCCCCTGCATGCATCTGAGAAGGGCAGATGCAAAATGCCAGGATGCAAGGGCATTGTGAGAAGCAAGTGCTCCAAGTGTGCAGTTTTCCTCTGCTTCACTGCAGAGAGGAACTGCTTTGTTGACTTTCACAAGGCATGAAGAGAATGAAATGAAATAAAACAGCAAAAAATGACTGACTGAATGAAATGAAACAAATGAATACAGTGTATTTCAGTGAGACAGGTTCCACGTTCCTGGTTATTATTACCAGACATTTCAGATAATTGTTGAAATTATATAATGTTTTTACTGTATAAATGTTTGTTTAAACATTTCACTAAGTATGAGATGGATTTGTTGAGTCTTGTTTTAAATAAAATGAGTTTTTTGAAAAAAATGTGGATTTTATGGTACTTTCCACGATTGCATATTGTTGCCATACGGCAACAATTTACCAACGACCCCCCTTTAAACTTTTTTTTAATTTTTTTTTTTTAATATCTGTTATTTAGCTCATTTTAAGTAATAAAAACATGCACAACATTTTTTACCATGTCTAATTAATATTTCATGCAATAGAGGGTTAAAAGTATTAAATATTTATACCAGTATATAGAGAAAATAAATAATAATGAATTATCATAATAATAAATACATAAATGAAAATGGCCAAAGGAAGGAGTTGTCCTCTGCAACCAAGGAGTATATTATCAAAATGGCTGAATTTGGTCAATTAACTTTGGATATTTCTTCTTTGCTGGATTTGTAGATCAAAGCTTAAAAGACAATGAGCTGTAGTAATGACGCTTACTTAAGCAAAAAAAAAAAACAACAACAACAAAAAAACAATTGGACATTTGCACATTGGTTTACCTGTAGGCAGGTATCTCTGGGTTGGAAATCATGATGGATTCCAAATGAAACCGTCCATCCCCAAGATAGCTATAGACAGAAACACAACTCTATCAGAGAGAGAGTTTGAGTGGGCAGAAAGAATAAAACTCTGCTAACTCCATTCTCCCACAGCGATTTGTCTAGGAAAATATAAAGGCCAATGGGTCTCGGCCTAGAGGACTCCAGAGCAGCACCCTTCTAACATTCAGCAAGCATTCAGGGCAAGACCTACTCACTTCCAAGTCACGGCAACATTAACCAGCCGGAGAGCGAGTCATAGACACGGAGGATGATGGGCTACAATCCAGAAATCCAGAAATAAACCTCTGTGATATGATTAGGTCATGACGCGGACAGCACACAAACACAACTCAACACACTAATTATCCTCGGCTGTGCTGACGGGAGAGGACCTGCCATAGGTAATGGGAGTATAGATTAACCTGGGAAACTTGATGGATGCCCTGGGGAACGCAGTTACAATTAGAAAGGCTAATTAAGACACGTTTATAAAACTCTATGGAACATACTGTGGGTGGGATCCCCCTGGGCCCACCGACCGGAGCAAAGGCTGAACCTGCCATACTTCCCTCTCGCACACACACAGTGACAGAAAAACACTCGTAAGCGTTCATTCTCCTTGTCAAACATAAAAATCCTGTTTTGCTGCCACACTGTCTTGAACCTGCTAAGGAAACTGGATTCAGACAGAAAGCAGTGATGCAAGATATATATTATCGGCCGATATTGAATTTTCTATATTTATTTATTGTTAGAGATGGCATATCTAGAAGTGTTTCCATTTTCCATTTGGATGATCTTTGCCATTATCTAACACTCAAAAAAGTTATTCTTCAAAAACATTAATTGTTTATTGAGACTGTTAAATGCAATCTATACCAAATCACAAAATGAAAATCCATTTTGTGATGCCAAAAAATGTTTATTATTTAAAAAGATTAAAATCAGCATGGTTAACAGCATTAAAATCAAAATAAATATGGTCTTATCTGTATCGACCTGAGTTTTAATATGTATGCATCCCTATTTTCATAATATCTTAGGATTGCACAACAAATGATCAGAAACAGTGTTTTCCAACCTTTTTGAACACATTACTGATCGTAACGCGTCTGGTGTAGAAGGTCTCAATTTTAGATTTGTTTTAAAACTTGATTTGTCTTTTTTAATTTTTTTTTTACTTGTTAGCCATTTTGCAGCTCGTTTGGATGTGTGCTGAATCTGACCCCCTGGCTGAGAACCACAAGTTCAAGTGAGCTTATTATATCGAATATTTCATGACTACAAAGCTAATTTCTAGGTAGCATTGGAATTATAAGTTGATTCCTTCTATCAGTAGCCATTTTAATTCTTTCCACCCACCATGGAAACAAATATGTGATATCACAGTGAAATATATATTCATGTCACCTTCAAAAACTGATGCCTTCCTATGTCCTTATACTGTACTACTTGCAAAGGCAGCATTTTTTAGCTGTTGGACACAGTCATTCACCAATAAATTCCCCCTCCACATATTTTTCGCTTTATATGTTGCTGTAATTAAACACACCAGTTTTCCCGGATTACCGCACTCTCTCTTTCAAGGGCCTCTATTACAAATATTGCATTTATGGCGGAGGCATTAAACTCTAAGAGGTTCCCCGGCTCAGCTTTTAATGGTATAACTTAAATGGCCACAAATTGATGCATTTCACAGAGATGGCACTACTGAGAATACAAGATTAGAAATGGCCCAATTTGCAGTTCTAAAAACTGCTCTTCACAGCACCAACCCATTCACCCACAGTTCAGTTCATTATGCCTTTAGCAATGAGATGGTGTTGCCTCTTGTTTCAGGATAAAACAAATCCCAAATGGAAACCAGAGGTCTGCGTGAAGACCTGTGGCATATGTCACATTTTATTAAATACAGAGCGTTTTATGATCCGCCCAACTCAATAGACACTTTATGAAGGTGCCAATCGGCCACAGACCTGTGTAATTTTTCAACACAAAGCTATAATCATCTTCTTCGTGGGACTTTATTCAGACCCCCGGCCAAAATATTACTTCTTGTGAGAAAGTCAGGCTCTGTATAAGGTTAATAAGCTGTTAATTATATGGTGGCGATTCGGCTTTGCAATATAACATCACATTACTACACCGTGGGTGTCAGGGAAAGTTTTTAATTTGCAGAGGGTGAGGGCAAAAAGTAAATGATCTATGAAAGGCTATCTGCATAATAGCCGTGCCATTTTGGGGGTCAGTGACAGGGCCACTTTTGTCTGTCAAAAGTTGACAGACCCCCTGATGAAGAGGTGATGGGTGAAAATGAAAGAAAACACACTCAATTCTCTTCCTCTCTCTTCAAACACACACCAACATTCATCAATGAATGTGACCCATACTTGGAATTTGTCCTCTGCATTTAAACCATCCAAGTTAGTGCATGCACATTAGGAATAGTAAGTAGTAGACACCACACACAGACACAGACAGACACACACACACACACACACACACACACACACACACACACACACACACACACACACACACACACACACACACACACACACACACACACACACACACACACACACACACACACACACACACACACACACACACACACACACACACACACACACACACACACACACACAGTTACCAGTACTACACATATTTTAAGACGGGCTAGAGTTTTTTTTCCTTACATGACAGCATTGACGTGCTTGTCCAGACGAGGTGAGGTGCACCCGAGGATCTCCCCTGGAGAGAGTGGTCGACACTGGGGTACCAACACCTCGTAATCTGGCTTTAGCTCTGCACTGGCTGCCTGAGAAGAGAAAAGAAAAGGGATGCTGGGACCAAGCCAGGCAGCACTTTTCCACTAACAAGATGTGTCCAATCTGGAAAAGCTCTATACATGTTTTCACCTTTCCTGATAAGGCAGTTCTGGGCTGGAAAAAAAAAGGATCCACGTCAACTCCCAAATACCTGTAGGTATTGAACCAGGAACCACTAATGCCAGAGGCCCAAAGAGATATTGGAAAATATTTGCACCAAATGAAGTTAATGAATGTAATGAAGTCTTATCTTTTCTGGTGAACAAACTGGACAGATTTTGGAAACCTAAGGAGGAACTCAGTATTTAAATTCTTTTTTTTTTTTTTTTTTTTTTTTTAACTGTTGTGTAACAGCAATATCATAATCATGCTGAATGTACTGCATATTAGTGAATGTCAGAGCTGCCGTAAAATATTATATGCACTACCATTCAACAGTTTAGGGTAGGTAAGATTTGTTTAAATGTTTTTTAAAAGTATCTTATGCTCACCAAGGCTGCATTTATTTGATCGAAAATACAGAAAAACAGTAATATTGTGAAACAGCTTACTATTTAATTACATTTTTTAAATACAATTGATTCCTATGATGACAAAGCTGGCATAATAACTCCAGTCTTTAGTGACACGTGATCCTTCAGAAATCATTCTAATATGCTGATTTGCTCCTCAGGCAACATTTTTTATTATTATAAATTTAGAAAACAGTTGTGCTGCATTTATTTGGAAATCATGATGTATTTTTTCAGAATTCTTTTGAGGAATAGAAATCAAAATAATAAAAACAACATTAATTTAAAATATAAATATTTTGTAATAGGGCTGTGCGATATGACGATATATATCGGATGGACGATATAAAAAGCCTATCGTTTCATATTATGCCATATCGTTAATATCGTGGTGTCGCAAAAAAACATTGTTTACGGCAAAAATTCTCATCATTTGGATGACTGCAATCTTTCACGCCACCATGGGGATGCAGGCAGAAACGTGAATAACAGCATGAATGAAGGGGTGACAGAACCGGGTGTTTCCGAGCAGGAGAAGAACCAGCCAGAACAAACCGAGGAGCTCGTTCCTAAACGAGGGGCTAGATGGTTTGGTTAACTTTCTATTTGTTGTATTGACCATTTTAGGGTGGTTTGGATAAATAAACGCCAGTCTCAAATAGAGGCCTGGTCTGTTTTTTAGTTTCGGTTTGTATTTAATCTTCTAAAACCCGTCAGATCGTTTGTTTAAACCAGTTCTGTTGTGCAGATTGCGCGCATCTGGGCGGAGTTGTTAGCGCAAGCAGAGTTAGTGGAGGCCGGAGAGAGGAGGAGATCGTTTTAGGGTATGGCCTTCATTCTTTCTTGTTGATGTGTTTCTGGCAACAAGTTCAAAGGCTCGATGGATATTACCAGTAATGTATTGTTCAGCCCATGGCTGTCACATCGTTTCGTTTTTTTTTTAATTCTGCCAATATCTAAAAGCCAAGGTTATATTAAAATGTACAATTATCGGTCTGTATATACTGACTTCACCCTGTGCTGCAACATACATTTAGTTTTACATTCATTTACAGAAATCAGCTGGTTGAATTGAAATTGATGTGTTATCGGATTTTCAGGTGAGATTCATTCAGTTAACGGACGCTCTGAGGTAAAGTGTTCAGACTGCAGACTAAGCAACGATTGTATTTAATTGTACAGTACTATCATAACATAGCACAGACATGATCTTAATTCCATAATGTCCTTAAACATAACAATTTGCTGGCCATAAACTGACAGCGCGCGTCCGGTGTGCGATACCTCGAGTTGCCATAGACACGGCGCGCGCGCCTCTCGTCCGGTGAGCGACCCCCTTTAGACATAATATAGTAGCCTAGGCTAATTCTTTATATTAACGGATTTGTATAACACATTTATAAATAAAACATAGGCTAATCTTCGTTATCTCTAGGCCTACACTAAATGAACAACATCTCAACACTAAATGAAAGGCCTGTCTCATATAGACACCTGCCTCAAAATACAAGCCGGTGCAGTTCGGCGATTTGGGAAAATAAAAGCCCGGGCTATTATTTGAAGTTTTACAGTATATCGTGATATATATCGTTATCGGGATATGAGATGACTTATATCGTGATATGAGATTTTGGTCATATCGCCCAGCCCTATTTTGTAACAATGTCTTTACTGCCGCTTAATCATTTTAATGCATATATATTAAAGTATAATTAATAAAAAAATATTTAGAACACTATATGTGAACTAAAATTCTATTCATTGTATACATACATAAACTCCTAAAACTTGCATCAAAATATCTGGACAGGTTATGTTGTAATATAGTAAAGTTGGAACATGGTCTGGTTCTGAGAAAAGTTTGTAGATCTAGCAAAGCACCGGCTCCGGAACGTGCAACGACACCTTTTTCGATGGAAACGTGGTAGGAGAGACAGATACAATCAGAGAGACAGTCATCCAGCATCATCTCCCAACACCTACAGACTTTCCTTTCCAACAAAAAGGAAGCAAAGAAATAGTGCCAAAATAAATTAAGGCAAGAAAGCTACAGTAATGCAACGGGGGTGGAAACATTACAGTTAAGATTTTGATGAGGAAAGAGAATAACAAAAACACATAAAACGCATGCATTCACACCCCTCTGACCCCAAGCACCCACCCAGAGCACGGGAACGGGCCTACACACACACACAACACCCAGGCCGTGCTATTTCCAGAAATAACGGGTCATTTTTAGGCAGGAGGGTGAAACCGACAGCGAGGAGGAGAGCAAAACAGGAAAAAAAAGAGGAAGGGAAGAAAATCACACACTTATGTAAGGTGCAGTGCTGAGTGCAACATGCCTTCTGATAATTCCTCTTGCGCAGTTCAAAATAACTTTAACTGCATTTCACACCCACATACACAAACACACTCTTATAGGAGCAAAAACACACACACAAGGGCAGCCGTATGTGCTGTTAGAGACCTTAAAGCAGGAAGGTAAGTGATAGTGAGAGAGAGAGTAAACGAATCAGAGAACATTTTTAACCGCAGGGAATGGTTATCATTGAGTAAGAATCGGGGGGTTCAAAGGTCACCTGCAAAGCAGCCACAAACTGGATGGTGCTGACGAGGGCGAGCGAATGGCCAGGAGGGAAGTTAAACCTGAGCGTCTCCAGGAAGTGGGCAGTGTCAATCTGGATGTCCACAAACACGTACAGCATCTTGATGCCCTCAGTCGAGTCTATAGGGACTGAAGACACAAACAACATTAGCATATGGGGTGGGCGATATGACCAAAATCTTTTTTTCATGGTTTGAGAAATTTTATTTCATGATAACGATATATCTTGATACAGGTATTTTTATTTCATTTATTTTTCTTATAAAAACAAACAAACAAAGAAGCAAATTACAAAAAGTAGGACAAATACAATGGTACAAATTAAAATTTTTTTAGCTACAGTAGGTTTATTTAACATGGAAATACTACAGAAATTGAGTCATCAAGTGTATAACTAAAACACTGAATTGTTGTTAATGTCTTGGAAACTCAGAAAACTTTGTGTTACTCAGCCTACCTCAGATCTACAGATGACAGTAACTGAAGAAAAGAGAAAATCACACGATTGCTATTAATGTCATTCATTTCACACCCCATTTAGAGCAGAGCTGAAAGAGGGAGGCGGGCTTCAGTCTTCTTCCATCTACATTATTTACTGCTGATGGTCATAATTGCTGTTCTTCTTGCAGCATTCTCTTTAAAGCCACTGCTCTAATGGCCATTTCACTGCTATTAGGCAAATGTCACCTTTAGGGAGTGTTTTAAACATGGAGCCCATTTAACTATGTAAGAACAGATGACAAGATCGTAAAGAAAGTGGGAAGAAAAGGAAGAAAAATTATATCGCTCAAAGAAATATCAACAGAGGCTTCTCAGTAAGCACACTTTGATAAGACGTCTATGAAAGAAACATCATCTGGAAAGCATTGCATTTTTTTTAAAGGGATAGTTCACTCAAAAATTAACATTCTGTCTGTTGTGTGTGTGTGTGTTTTTTTTTTTTTGTCCTTGCAATAAAAGTCAATGGTAACCAAAACAGTTAGGTTACCAACAAATCTTTTTGTGTGTTTTGCAGTAGAAATAAAGTCATAATCAGGGTAAGAAATGATAACAGGATTTTCATATCTTTAACTGTCATACCTGTATACAAACATTTTAAAAAAGGACAATTGGCGAACATTTAAAATCACAAACATAACAAAACATTTGCTGAGTGTTGTTATAACATCAGACAGGGAACATGTTGGAAACAATGGTAACACTTTACAATAAGGTTCATTAGTTAACATGAACAAATAATGAACAATACTTCTTCAGCATTTACTAATCTTAGTTAATATTAATTTCAACATTTACTAATACGTCATTAAAATCAAAGGTTGTATTTGTTAACATTAGTTAATGCGCTGTAAACTAACATGAACAAACAATGAAGAGCTGAATTTATATTAACTAACATTAATAAAGATTAATAAATACTGTAACAAATGTATTGCTCATTGTTAGTTAATGTTAGCAAATACATTAACTAATGTTAACCAATGAACCTTATTGTAAAGTGTTACCGAAACAATTATACTGTTATTAATTATTGTTAGACAGTATCAATGTTTATTGGGAGGGCAACCCCAGAATGCACTGCGAAATGCTCAGGAAAAGAGGTGAGAGAAATGTTGATTATAAACTTATTTTAAAATATGTTTGTGTGTTGTGTTAAAATTTTAGGCTACATTCACACTTGTCAGTCCAAATCCGATTATTTGTGTATCTGATCTAATTATTGACTGTCCACATGGTGTATCACAACTGTTTAGATCCATTTTGTGTGTCCAGTGTCGGAATATTTGCATTGGTTTATATGGCAAAGTGCGTTGGTATTGGCATACGTCAAAAACAACAACAGATGGGTTTGCAATACAGATGTTTTCTTATTTACAACATGACAATGTATAGCGCCACTCTGAACTACGTCTTCTGAGGCAGCGGCAGAAACGTTGGAGGCTAGAATGACATTATTCCGTGTTGCCGTCTCCACCAGTCTCAAAACATGATTTTTACAAATCCATTTCATGTGATTCTTTTGCTGATAGGATTTCAATCGGATATGCAAAAACCGGATTATATTTACAGTCAGAACGAAGCTTTAGAGTACTGCACTGTTAGCTTAGCAACATGCTAACATCAAACTCTACTGAATTGGATGTCAAGCCTCTTGCTTGCAGGTTGTAAGCTTGTTACCCATGTAGAGCGTCCAAATCTGACAATCATAAGTTTCAAAGGTGGTTAGGATGATCCCTTAGAAGGCAGCTGCCTATTTAGGCAATAAGCAGCGAGGCAGCTAAAAAGGCTTTTAAATCAGAGCTACAAAACAAACGTCATGAACCAAGTTCATGGTTAGTAACTAGAGGAAGTGATGTACAGAGAGAGAGAGAGAAAGAAAGAGAGACAAAGAAGTGGAATGAGAGATTTTACTGACTGTGGCAATAAAGTTTTATTCTTGCATTTAAGTGGGGCACTGTCAAAATGCACATATATACAGGGCTATTTTCATACACACATGAAACACACAAGTGGCAATAACCTCTTTCCGCAGGTGCTAGAAAACAAAGTAAAAAGATGTGAGGGGCCGGAGGGTTGAAGTTAAGTGGAATCGATCCATTTCTCTTATCCAATTAGTACGGCAGACTGAGAGCACTTACTCACTGCAATTACAGCTTTTGTCAATAAGAGTCATGGATTCAGAGACGCTCCATCCCTTCGTCTCCTTCACTTATCTATGTTTTTGTTTAAGGGCTAACATATAAGCAGATATGATTGAGGAGGTTCATAAAGTTGTAAAAAATGAAAGAATGCACAGGCATGCACGTGCCCAGTGGCATAAAGAAATGCGTTCAATAATGTTCAAAATGCCAGAAGTCTGTGGCTTTGTGTGTTTATAAAATGTACAGCAATTGCTTTCAATATACACTATAAAAAGTGTATAAATATATGTATATATACATATATACAACTAACACACTGTGACTATCCATTAAAAGAGACTAGTAGCAACTTTTCATTCTATCAGTTAAAGAATATAGATGCTATTGAATCAACCAGTAGGTAAACTGTAATCATTGATCTTCACAGTGACAGAACGAACACTCGCTTTTTTAATGCTTCATCAGATTTTTTTTTCTCTTTTTTTTTTTGCTGGTCAAAAAAGTCACCACAGAAATATATAAGCTTTCTGCACCTGCTTTCAAAACTGTCACAGTCACTCCAGTTAACCTTTGATATTTGAATATTGTTGGTCTCAAGGATATCACTGAAAATAAACTGGCAAGCAATTCCTACCCAAATATACATACATAAAAATTAAAACATATAAGCTTTTTGCATCTGTGACATACTGTATATGATATGTCACAGTAAGTATAGTAAGAAAAAAATGTGTAAATAGTGTACATAATATACAAGTCTATATATATGTTTATATATATATATATATATATATATATATATATATATATATATATATATATATATATATATATATATATATATTTTTTTTTTTTTTTTTTTAACTGAAGGGTTCGGCTCTCAGATGCATGATTAATATTCCCTTGGCCGGCTCTGGTATTTGGGAGAGGTGTGATTGTTCTGCTGGAGATATATTGGCCCTATTGATTTAGCATTTCCTCTACTGTATGTTGTGCTGCTGACGGGCAGCGTGGGGTGAAGGAGCGGCCTCCTCTAAACTGGCACATCCAGGCCTTTCAAAGGACACCCGTAATGCATGTTCACTATTGATCTGCTGAGTACATGTGCAGGCAGCCCATTCAAAACATCTGCTATCCCTTACACATCACGACTCAGACTGGCTACCGCACTGAGCTATTGAGAGCAGCTTTGCAAAGCACTTCAAGAGTAAAATCCATACATCTCAACTTCTCCTTACCACTGCTGACTGTCTCCAACCTTTGCTCTTAGAGACTCCCCTGGAGCTTTCTTGGTCTCTTTCTCAATATATATATTTTTTTAAACAAGCAGTTAAGTGAAAGACCTTGAAACATGCTCACGAGAAACCGTAGGAAGGGGAACATGAGACGTCTTCCTTTATGAAAATTAATTTGAGGGTGTGTAGTCTATACATATGTTAAAGGAAGAGTTATAATACCCAACTATGAAGAATCCAAAGCAGATTCATTTTCTTTCTTCTGTGGAACAGCGCACTTTTCCATCCATACCAGTGATATTTAAGTATTACACATGTACCATTATATTATTTCGTAATATTTTGAATTAGCTTTTATCTTTATATTTTTATTTTTCATTTTAGTTTAAATTTGAGTAATTGTGTTTTGGTGCGTTTTTTTAGTAATTTTTTTCTATATAGCTTCAGTTCATATTTATTTTTCACTTACTGAAAACTATTTTAGTAGTTTTAGTTAACAATAGCAATATAGTTGTATGAAAGTGAACCAGGGCCTGTCAAGAATAACAAAAATGCACCAAAATAAGTATCATAAAAGTTTGCATTCAACAGAAGAAAGCAAGTCATACAAGTTTGGCAAGAGGGTGAGAAAATTATGACAGAATGTTACATTTTAGGGTAACTACCACTTTAATAAGCACATGAATAATGATTATGTGTGTCTGTGTACGCATACTCACTCAGACAACTGTGCCCATAATGCACCATGAAGTCGGCTCCCAGAGCACGCGCAGTGAAGTCGTCTACGCAGCAGGCCCCATATGTCACATCTCCCATCACCAGAGTGTCCGCCTCTGAGAATCTGACAAACAACACAATCAACCAATCAATGACCTTGATCACCACCCTATTGCAATTCAAATCTTTCAGGCCTCAAGTAAAATGACGGGTCCACACAGTTGGCAGATCAATCACTCTCAGGCGGAAATGTCACTCAGACATCCATGTCTCCAGTTAAGTGGGCTCCCGCTAGCTGTAAACTGATGCACTCTGTGCAGTCTGGAACAAAACATCTAGAATAACCTTCAGAGACAACAGAGCACTGGACAATGATTAACATAAAAACTTCACTGATGGCAGAGGGTCAAGTTCCATGCTTAGGTTAATAGCTATGGTTTAGTATGTAGTAAGCTGGTAACCAAGAGATTGCAAGTGGTGCTATCCATAAGCTAGCACCATTGAGGAAGCCACTAAACTTGTGACTGGTTAATTAACACTGTGCCATAACCAATGATGTCTAAGAAAATCTGGAAAAAGCTGTCTGTTAGCATGCTAGCACTCCCAACTATCCAAATGGCACTTGCTCGACTGGTGTAAAACCCCTCAGAAATGTGTCTGTTTACATTGGAAGCAAAAATGCTGACAATGTGACACATTAACAGCCAATCAAGACACAATTTATGTTTTTATGTAGAGCAGTATTATGGTAGCCTGGCATGCCAGACCTACATCAAGATGTTAGGTCTGGGAACTCTCCATTGACATACCTCAATCCGAGGGGCGGGATAAACGGTTACCTTTCAAAATCCTTCTGCACGCAATAGGACAGCGCTACAACCAACCAAAGCAACGAACGGTTGTGGCTGAGTGAGTCCCATGCGTTTTTCCACCAGTGGAGCTAATTGATATATTAAACTTTTGCCGTATCAGGTCGGCAAAACTCCGAACACATCTTCCTTTTTTAAGAATGACTTAAGTGACGTTCTCTTAACTCCAAGTCCTCCAGAGTCGCGGCCAAAGCCGATTCGAAAGACCGCTGCATTTTCATTGTTTTCAAGTAGCAGGGAAATCACCTATGGAAATCACGCGGAACGTCATGAACTGTGCCGTCATTGTGTTAAGCCCGCCCGCCGACTCTATAACACGATGTGATTGGCCTGACCAGTTTTTGTTTTTTTTCCAGCTCAAAAGCCTATGGAGAGTTGCTAGACCACACTGGCTGCGAAATAATTTTCGCTGCCGCTAGGGTGCATCTAGATTTCTAGGCTAGTATTATGGACCAATTAGATTTTATAGTTTCTAATTAACCTGCACACATTTTCTTCTCCATTTTTTTAAACATTATTTAATATTTCTAAAGAATTCTGTTCAAAAATGCAATTCATAAAAAAGCATAAATACATGTATACATTATAATAAATGATAAATAATAAATTAATAAACTACCCAATTTTCTCTCATTCTCTCTGAAACGGCAATAAATTCATAAACATGTCTGCTGAAAAATGATGACATGCAGGACATGATGAAACATTACTAATCATTTTAAACTCGTTCTTACTCGATTCTACCTTTCTTGCAATTTTGACAAAGCATCTATGCCAGCAACAGCTTGAGAGGAGACTTGCATATGATGCTGCAAGTGACGCAATAACTTGTGCTGTTTGTTAGCGATATGCAAAAAACATCAGGTAAGTACAAAAACTATGTACTATTTATATCTAAATAAATAATTTAATATCATACAAAATAGTTTCATAGCCGGCAAGAAATATTTAAAGGGGTGATGAACTGAGAAATCAAATTTTACTTGAGCTTTTGACATCTAAAATGTCATCATATTATAAGAATATCCTGTAAGTTTCAGAACTGAAAACGTCCTTGTTAGTCCAATAAAAGCTTTTATTGACACCAGCCTCAGCAAACGACTCGTTTTTCAAAGTGGGGAACTATGACGTCAAAGAGGATAAAACACCACCCCCGCAGAAGATGAGCAACGCCTACATCACATGCTACTTCACCACGGCCGGTTTAGCCCCGCCCACCGGTTCACGCATTACACGCGTAGCTAAATAACATAGGCCTCATGTCGTGATGACAAACCGGATCGAGCTACCGAGAAATAAGCATGCCGTTTACAAAATATGGTGCAGTGCCTGGTTGTGGAAGACAGTCGCTGCATAAGCTTCCTCTGGATTCCAATAGGTATGCTTAAACTTTATTTTTTAATGACGTTCCAGCTGATGTGGGTCCGTTTGTTCGCTTCATTTCACTGAGGATTGTTTTGTAAACAAGACACAGGTCGAGACTGGATTTGCAGACCGATTAAGATTGAACGGTGCTGTGCCCTCTATATTGGATCCGACAGGAATGGTGCAACACATTTATGCGAGTAAATTTTTTATTTAAAAAGTAATAATAATCTGATTGGCTAGTATTGCGTTGTAACAGATCATTTGATATCTAATAATTATGTGTATGTGTATCAGTCTAATCGTTACTGACCAGTTGAAACTCATTATAATATGCAAAACTGTTATCCACTTACAGCAGTGGGCGTTTACTTCCAAGTCTTTAATGCGAGACGCCCATAAAAACCGAGCGTTTTTGAGCTAGGCTCAAAACTAGGGTAGAACATAGCCTATTACTTATTCATTTTGATGTTTTTGAATGTAAAAAACAAGCGAAAGTTATAAGTTGACCTCAGACAACAATATAAACAATTTTAAAAAGCCAGTTCATGACCCCTTTAATACATATTTATTAATTCACCAGTCACTGGCTGATGTGTAATACATTAGACTCTGGTGCAAACATTAGACTTAGGTGTCTGCTAAATGACTTTTTACAATGTAACTTCCTAAAAAAGTGACTGAAGGACATTACTGAGCCTCCATGTCCAGTAAAGCCCACTCGTAAGAAATGCTGCAACAAATTGTCCTTGGCTTTCCTTCCTTCACTTTGTAGGACAATGACAAGCATTCCAGAAAGGTGGATCTCTGAGGAGCTGTTTGAAGAGCCAACGATCTGTTTTTGTTTGCTTCGGCAGGGGTCGTGTTAAGTGTTAGCACATCTATTGACTGGCTCACTGCTGCCGCCTCTCCTCTGTGTGAAATTTAAATGCAGGATAAACATGAGACAGGGGCACATAAATTATGAGTGAGAAAAACGAGAGAGAATGAATATGCGTGGAGAAGAAAGGAGGGAAAAAGAGAGTAGAGGCTGTTGTATGGGAAGCTGGCTGACACATTTAGGACAGGAATTATTAATAGAACACAGGCACATTTTCTATCTTTTTTTTGAGCGAACACACACACACACACACACACACACACACACACACACACACACACACACACACACACACACACACACACACACACACACACACACACACACACACACACACACACACACACACACACACACACACACACACACACACACACACACACACACACACACACACACACACACACACACACACACACACACACGATTCACCTTCTAAACTCTTATTCAGACTGAACTCTCTAAAGTGGCCAGTACAACACCATGGCACATAGTACAGTCTGTACTGATCGCTCTGTCTGGACGGTTCACTGGACATATTATTTTCTACTCCCTGTCTGGGTCTTTTTCCTCAGTTTGTCAATCTATGTAGTCGTTACCCTCTGTTGCAAGCCAAGCAACCCATCTGAAGTCAACTTTTTTGCCCATTGCAAAGTTTTTTTGCCCAAGCTAACTGCTTGGTGAGTGTATCTCTCGAAAAAACATGTCCTGGTAATATTTCCCCAAAAAGGGTCAATTGTAAATTTATTTCTAGATCGATGTAGCATCTGAAAATATATTAGACTTGCATTTGTTCTATGCATTCCTCCAGTCTTTGAGCGCCTATGCTTGAGCCACTTTAATCAAGCACATGATTGACCGTGAAAAAAAAAAAAACAACAACGTTAATGTGGATTTATAGGCTAATAAATATCTAATTAAATGAAAAAAAAAAAAGAGAAGAACTCTTGGTGGTCTTGCAGTCCATCCAAAAAACCTTCCTTCTGCACAAACAATATAAGTGAAATGTTTTTTTGCAATCAAAACTGTGAATTTTGCCAAAAGGCAATGGGTTTGCAGAACTGATTACACACATTTTTTTACTGCAATAGATTTAACAAATACATGAATATAATGAGAATCACCACTGAAAATAATGGGACTTACAAACAAATAAAAACAAAAAATGAGATAATGAGATATGAGGTAATGAGATAATGCTTAAGCGTTTTATTGTCATGAAAATAAAATCAATGTTTTATAGTATGCACATTATACATTTTTATTTATTTTATTTTATTTTTATTATTATATATATATTAGATGTGTGTGTGTGTATGTACCTGTATGTAAAAATGAAAGAAAATAAAAATGTATAATGTGTATACTATAAAACAAGCTGTGTCTGCATGCCACACAAACACACACCTTTCGTCTCTTCATAACAAACTGCCTGCGTTTGTGTCTCATGCATGGCTTACTTCGGTAACCCAGTGCCCCCAAACACACCCTCTCTCTTCACACATAGTTATTCTCATGTGAAGGACGCAGGCAAGTAGCAGTTGCTTGTAAAGCAGAGAGTGATGGATGAGGAGAGCTAATCTGGTAAATAAATATTTGCTGTGGTAGATTTGATTCGCTCATCCTTTCTCTCATCAAGGTCCCCCCTCTCTTTCTGCCCATCTGCTGCACGCTTGCGCATACACATTCATGAGTGGGTGGAATCATCACCAGCCCAAAACGATAAGATGCACACGAATTAGATGGTACATAACAATATGAAGCAGGGCTGCCTGTAACAACCATTGACATTAAGGGGGGGACAAATTGTCCCAATATTTTATTCTTGACGTTGCTCTGTTGCACTCTATTACGTACCTACGTACTTTACGTTTTGTTGTAAGGATGACAAAAAGTTTTAAAAGTGCTTCAGCACTCTAACTGCACTCAGTCAATTTCAAACTGACTGAAATGGCCAATAAAATCAAAAGAGGCGCACCTTAAAGGGTACCTATCATGGAATTTTGAAAATTACCTTTCATGTAGTGTGTAACATAGATCTAAGTGAACGAAAACATCCTGCAAAGTTTTAAATATGAAAGTTCACCGTATACAAAGTTATTATCTCTCAAAAGTAAGAGTCGACTCTGAGTCGTTGATATGAATCGATAGACGAACGATGCACTCTTTCGTACGTCACTTGTACAAGTTATTTGAATAAGATACGCCCACTCATTGCATTAGGAGACACCAGGGAAAACATCATGTCGACGAGACGCTGCTGTGTTTTGAAGTGCGACGCAAAAGCAAACTTTTTTCATCTGCCCAGTGAGGAGCATTTGAAGACAGTGGCTACAGTTCATAACTATACCACAGAAGTATTATAGCCCGAACTTGTTCTGTGTTCGCATCATTTTGAAGATGATTGCTTCACAAACCTAAATGCTATAAAGTATGAATTTGCGAGCCGGCTGATACTGAAGGAGGGAGGTTCAGTACCGAGTTTATTTGGATCAGCTTCCTTCTCCGAATCACAATCTGTAAGTAGGCTGTTGCTTTTATGTTTGTATCATGTTCTATAATTATTTTGTGTGTTGTGTACGCACAGGCACAGCGCAGCTTCTAGCAGCTAACTTAGGTCTTCAATGTCAATTGTATTGAAATATGTGAAGTGTTTGTCGTTGTTAATGGAGTTGTCACAGGGCTCTCGAGTGTCACGCATTGAGCGTGACAGTCACTCATTTCGGTCTTTTGTCACGCTCTCCGGCCACACATTGTATTTCTCACGCTGAAAAACTATTTGTAATATATTTAATATGCCGCAGTGCCCAAAACTCACTCACTGTGGAACCGGCAGGATTCAAGCGCGTCTCCTCCAGTGTTGCCAGATCCGTATGCCTGCACTGTTTCCGCGGGTTGTTTGTGTAGTGCACGCTGGTTGACGCGATTGTTTTATCCACTGGAACATGATTGTTATTGAGGAAACACCCGGGAACGCTATTTGAATATTTTTGGCCGTGATTGGGTTAGTTTGATGAGCAATTGGGCTGGTTTTGTTGTGCAGACCTGGCAACCCTGGTCTCCTCTGGTGTTGTTCGTCTGGTGTTGTTAGCCAATCAGAAAATAGCACTGTTGTATCTGGGTAAGATCTAGCGCAACAACCAATGACACCCCGTCGGCTGGGTGTCTAACATATCACCACAGATTAGCGTCACGCAAAGGCGGGGTTTGGAAAAATGACTCGCTAAACGATTCATATGGGAGTCGGTGAGCAAATCAGGTAAAAATAAATGCATATTATAAGACAACAAAAGTGTTTTTTGTCATTGCATGCTTGTAAAACTGTTGTTGGGGACTCCCAGAACAATATTAGGAACATTTTAAATGCCATAATAGGTACCCTTGGCTTTAACATTCACAGAAGATGAGTGCGAATTCCAACGTGACACTATCGTTTTAACAGCGAAAGAGACCATGGTGAGCCGTAAGTAGCTAAAAATGTAATATCTGACAACTGTTTTATGATAGAAAAGTTCAACAACCAGCAGAAATATGTAGTGATGCAGACTACTTAACTCTTCTATGAAATTTCGTCGTTTTGAATTGAAAATATGCTATCATTTTAATCATGTGATTCATGACTGAATGTGACGAGACAAGAAATGTTTTGAGTTTCTGACGAGTGACGTGACGTGTGCATATTTTTAGATACATTTTTATTTGCAAATAGTTTAAATCAATTACTTCACAATTAGGCCTAGAAATTATTTTACGTACCGTTAATATTTTCTTAAATCCCTTTTAATCCAATAATTATTTCATTCCTTTACAATAAAAAGACCAATACCCCCCTACCATGATTAATTTTAGATTTGTTTAAATATAAAGAAATATACATAAATTCTGTTTATCCATCCTTTAGACATTTTTTATCTTTTAAAGTTAGACGGTCAAGGAAATAGTTAAAGTTGGCCTCAACAAACTCGAGTTTCTAACGTTTCTAGTTAAAAATGACACTTACCGCAGTTATATATCTTCAGATTTAAATTGATTTTAATCTACTTAAATGCAAATTGTAATCACAACTTTGAATTCCGTTTGCCACTTCAATGCCATGCACATATAAACAAATATAAATTCTGGCAAATCTGTCGCTGGTAACGATGACTACCCCAGCCTGCGGCAACAAAACACGTTCAAAACCTTATTGTCAGGTTTCCTTATTTGTGCAGTGTATCCGATTAACAGACTAAGGGGGCTTGCAGATGAAAAACGGAAATACATTAATATAAACTCCGAGTGTCAGATTACCGGAGCTCGTGCAAGAGCGAGATATAGTGCTTGCTACCTGGGAATGACGCTGTAATTATTGGAGCAGGAGTGTGGATCAAGTTCGTGCTCCCGCTGGGACTGAGGCTCAGAGCGAGTAAGATGAGGGGTTTTAGTCGTGATTAGTGCTTTGCACGCCCCTCCAAATGCTGACCGCAGGATAGAAGAGTCACTGTCAGATATGGGCCCCGAAGCTCTGCTATTCTGCCATCGAAATCAAATCCACTGTCTCCCTCTTTCCATCATGTTATCTGGCTCCAGCTACAACATCTGAGCTGAAATGTCATTAAGATGCAATTAAGATGTAGAAATGTCTGTGATCTCAATAACAGGGTTTGTTAATTAATGTCTCTGTAGCAGCCAGTTTGCACACAAAACAGTCAGCCAGCGACAGACTCACACAGAGCGGATCATAATGAAACAAAATAATAAAATGTATAACAACAAAAGTAATAAATTATATATTGAAAAAATACATACCATAATCATAAAAGAGTTTCATTTGTGCTTTAAATCCTAGATTTTCAGACATTTGGACTCCGCTAAGGCCTGGGACTCCCTGTCAATGTGATTGTTTTTGTATGGTCTAGTTTCTCTCGGACACATTCTCATAAACTCCACAAACAGTTCATGTGTCTGTCTCTCTGTCATTTCTCCCTACCCCCTGTCTCAGAGTCATGCTCCTGTAGGACCGGTCAGCGTCTCTATGCGTCTCTCACTCTCTCAGTTAATGAACATTAGGGTGTGCTGTGTCTAGAAGCGGATCCATCCGTTTCAAGCTTTTCCTCCTGTCTCTCAGAGGTGAAATCTTTACTTGGCATTGACAGGACTTTCATCAAAGCTCAGCGTGAGCGAAGGGCTGCTGGCTCAAAGCTCTCCTGTTTGTGAACGCTGGAAGAAAACAGATCTGTTTCTTTGGCTACTTAAAGCCTTCAAAAGCAAATGATTTCAAATAAAATGTGCTTTTTATGACCAGTAATTGTCTAGAGTATATCAACCAAACAAAGCTAGAGAAGTGATAATTATCATTATAAAATGATATTTTCGGAAGAGAAACAGAGCCAAGTTATGACTTTAAGATCTTTAATCTTTAATGTTTGAATCATAATCCCTTATCATGAAACATGCGAAGCTCAAATGTTGATTATTGAATAGTGTGAACAGGCGCACACATGACGCATCAGTGGTATAAAGACGCAGTAGAGGCGTTTGCCAGTTTATGCTGTGAACGAAAGCTTTTGGAACAGAGCTCCATTCTAGAACCGTCGAATTACTTCCCTCCTATTTATATCACTGTCAAACATATTCAAATTTTACATTTCCAACACAGACTCACCATGTTTACAAAAAACAGCTAGATATCCAAATCCATCCCAAATATGACACATTGGACCCATAAAGTATTTGGATACTTAAATCAAACTTAAACATATATGTGGCATTTGCACATTTTTTTAAACAAGGTGACATTTGTTTAATGAATAGCACAAGTACACTTTTCAATAAGCATACTGAAATAGCTTTTAAAACACAATAAAACAAAACAAAACAAAACTGAAACAACCTACGGTAACAAAAGCAGAGGTGACCCTGTGTGAACTTGAGGGGAAGTGACTTAAAGGATTAGTTCACTTTTAAAAAAACTTTTGCTGATAATTTACTCACCCCCATGTCATCCAAGATGTCCATGTCTTTCTTTCTTCAGTCGAAAAAAATTAAGGTTTTAGATGAAAACATTCTAGGATTTTTCTCCATATAGAAACGGCAACCAAACGGTTCAAGGTCCAAATGACAGTTTCAGTGCAGCTTCAAAGGGCTTTAAACGACACCGGACGATCAATAAGGGTCTTATCTAGTGAAACGATCAGTTATTTCAAAAACAAATAAAAAACAAATAAAAAATAAATAAAATATTATTAGCTTTATTATAAATTAACTTTATTATAAATAAAAAAGTATTATTAGCACAAATGCTCGCCTTGCTCTGTTCTGAGATGCGTGTTCGCATCTCAAAATGAACAAATCTTTTTCATTTTTCGAGTCATTTCATTCATTTCGTTTGTTGAATGAACGAAATGACTCAAAAAAAAGACTCGTTCAAAATGAACTAATCTTTTTTGAGTCATTATTGTTCGTTGAATGAATGAAATGACTCGAAAAAAGATTTGTTCATTTTGATGAACGAGTTCGAACAGGAGAGTCACGAACGTACATCACAGAACAGAGCAAGGCGAGCATTTGTGAGTAAATTATCAGCAAAAGTTTTTTTAAAAGTGAACTAATCCTTTAATACCGCTAAAAAATAAGTCAAAAATCAGAAAAGGGAAGTTAAGAATAGGTCTATGATATTTAAAGCAACCCCTGCAGTCAATAATTGTATCCCAACTAATATTTGATAGTCAAAATGGCATATTTAAAAAAAAAAAAGCTTGAATGTAACTCTACACCCTTGCTAAATGTAATATATGTGGAGCCATGAATGCTAAATAGTCCCACCTCCATTCACTCCCACCAGCTCGGACTACCTGATCCACTCACTCAACTGTAGGAAATGCTACACAATAGCAAGTAGAAATATTGGTTTAATTCAGCCATATACGGATAATAATTATAATTAATATTTATTTTACGAAAGCAGAACATTTTGTTTTTATTATGAGTGTACACAAATAAAAGTAGACATTTAAAGTTTGGAATGATGTATAAAACTTGCCTGTCTTTTACACCGATAAGAAAAAAAGCGAGGTGAACCCGCCTGCGCGATCCGCCGACCCTAGAGGGTTAAAAACGCTCCATAGACACATAAACAACATTAACAATTATATTTTCTTGTGACTGAAGTGTCCAAACTTTTTTGGGTCCAATGTGCAGATCTTTAAAAAAACACATACAATGAGAATGAAAGGCCTTGTGTTGTGTAAGGTTGGGATCAAAGCCCAGAACACGAGCCCCTGAGTGATTCAACACTGCACCCTCCGGCCTGTTTCAATAACTCGGATTGTGTGTGCTTGTGTGTTTAGCCCCTCACATCACCGAGCTCAGTTAACACAAAGACTAATATTAGATCAGCGAAGAGGGGTTGTCACAGAAAACCGTCCCTTTGGACTTTCCATATCCCAGCCCTGTTCCCCCAGTCTACAAACTACTCCTGAACCACTTAGCAGAGCACAATACACACCAGCCCACACAAATCACATTACCTGTACCTTCTCAACCTACACAACAGGAAAAAACTGCCCTAAATCTGGTCTGCAAAGACATAAAAGTTCTTATTAGGAAAGCTCCTGTGCTTCTTTCTCCTTTTCGACATGATACGAACCGACCAGTGTCAGCGTGATTTATGAAAGCAAAAATATTCTAATTGTCCAGCTGTGTGCCTCTGTGGACTGAGGTTTTCTCAGACTAGCTCAGGGGCTGGGATAATGTGCGAGGGTGTACAAGATGAGCGGGTATGTGTTTTGCTCATTTGATGAAAAGCCTGAAAAGCTGGCCTCAAAACCGCTTAGTGGTTTTCTTCCTGTGTGAGCAGGTCTCAGTGTCTGGAGGGGATGCATCATTGGCTGTGTGACACCGTCTATGAAATCCTGTTAGTGCCACTTCAGGGCAGAAATCAGCCCAGGAGAGAGAGACGCTCTGTTGAGGATGCCAGGATGCCCATCCCACAACACCCTCAGGTCTCCCACACACACTCCTGATATGGAGGCATGACCCGAATTGAACTGTTTCCGAGCTAGTGTTTCAGAGTGCCTTTGTTAGGAGTACAAGAACTGATTTGTTAAATCAGGGGTTCTCAACTCCAGTCCTCGCGGACCACTGCTCTGCATATTGTGTATGTCTCCCTTATTTAACACACCTTATTCAGATCCTCAGCTCGTTAGGATAGACTCTATCCCAGAGGTCTTCACTCCTGCTCCTGGAGAGCCACTGTCCTGCAGATTTTAGTTCCAACCTGCTTCACCACACCTGCCTTTGAATACTCAAGCATTCTGAAGTGCTTGATGAGCTGATTCAGGTGTGTTTGATTAGGTTTGGAACTAAACTTTGCAGGACAGTGGCTCTCCAGGAGCAGGAGTGAAGACCTCTGCTCTATCCTAACAAGAGTCTATCCTAACGAGCTGAGGATCTGAATCAGGTGTGTTAAATAAGGGAGACATACACAATATGCAGAGCAGTGGTCCGCAAGGACTGGAGTTGAGAACCCCTGTGTTAAATTATTATTTCATTTTTTTTATAATAGAATTTATTAAGTATTAAATAATTAAATACATTTATTTAAGTAACCCCAGGTGAAAAAAAAATCTGACAAATACATATCACCCTTCTTCTGAAATCTGATAGCTAAAGCCAGATTCAAAATTAACCATGTTTTTATAAATAAAATGTTGTTGTGCAACATTCGGTGTATGCACGTGCTACTAAAATGAAGATAAACTACTAAAGTGAGGAAAAACTAATTTTGAGAAAACAGCCTTAAAGGGTTAGTTCACCCAAAAATGAAAATTCTGTCATATAATTGCTCACCCTCATGTCGTTCCAAACCAATAAGGTGAGTAATTAAAGACAGAAATTAATTTTTTGGGTGAACTAACCCTTTAAGGTATGTATTGTAATTGAATTCTACAGATAGAGAAAGTGCAATAAAATAAACACTTAAAAAAATAAGTGTATTTTGGATGTTTTCTTTCCACTAGTCTGAAACAACAAATTGTGATAATAATGTGACGCATAAGACAAATATCCCAAAATGGACCAAAGTGCATGAAAAAACAATGTTTTTACCTGTATTGTCTTGCCTTAAATTTATTTTAATTTGTACACATTTTTCTTTTTCTTTCTGATTGAAAGATTACTATTACTATCGCTCATAGCATTTGTCTATTCAATACAACAATGAACCTTAACTAACTCATCTCGCACCACATAAATAATACCTCAAATCACATGGTGAGCTATTCATTTTCTATAAGAAATCTGACAACTTTCGTCTTGCGGACAACAAAATGGGTGAAAAAAACAACAACCTTGCACTGACGGAGAGACCAGATTCATGCAAGACTCAAAATAAAGACACTATTTTGACTTGCGTCAGTAGGTAACTACCTAGCAACCATCGAGAGATCCTTAGTAACCACCTATTGTCCTAGGAACCACACAGTTTGATATGGTAAAGCATGCAAAAATCTAGTTATTTTGAAAACTTTTGCAGGTTAGAATCGAACTCATGGCACCCAGATGAGTACTAGAATTCAATGCATTTGCGGCACGAATCTGACTATTTTTCTAATTTAATAAAACGTGAACACAGCCTTTTTACCTGACCTAATTCAGTTATATAAACTAGGGGCAGCAAAACGATGCAATGTCATTTTTATAACATTGCCTGTTTTTTTTTCGTCACCCAAACCTGTTGATAGGGCAAGCACAGTGTTCACCCGTTACCACTACAGGATTCGAGCCAGGTCTATGACACGCGTCAAATATTTGAGCACTCAGTTTCTCTCGCTTTCTCAGAGACAGTAAAAGTGATGCATCATCTCATGAGAGCAGTAAGAGAGAGGCAGGTGAGCATAGTAGAACAGAAGTGCGCTGGTGCATCAGTACATGAAGAGCTGTCACTGCATTCTGTATAGACACACACACATACAATCGGATGCAAACAGACGTGATGGATACATGTACATATATGAACAGCCATTATACAATAAATCTCTTACAGAGAAATGAAAATTCAGTCATCATTTACTCAACCTCAATGTGGTATCAAATCTGTATCCATTTAATTAAAGTCATAATTTGGAACATCATCAGAGTGAGTAAATGAAGATAGAATTTAATATGTAAACCATATGTTATATGATATGTCATATCTGCTTTGGTGGTAAAATAATTGTATTTTACACTTAAAAATTTCTATTTAAAACTTCAAAAGTTTAAAACTTCATGAAACAGGAGCTGCGATAGTCTTTTCTTCTGTATTGTCTATTCTATCCCTATTATCCGAGTGAAACAGCTTCTCAAACAAGAAAAAAAAAATAGGATGGGACATGATTTTGTCCATCAGGAATTTATTGAATCAATGGTTTGCTATGGCTGTGATCTTATGTGAGTGACAGATTGTCCTGCCCTCGCGCCAATAAACACATCTTCAGAGAATGGATACCTATATTAATTCACATTAAAAATAACTATTTTTAATGTGCTACTGATATTACAACTTCAGTAACAAGAGCTCTTTTAAGTATTACCAGCTCTTGGCTCCTTTTCTGTTCAGCTTTTAAAGGGTACCTATTATGGATTTTTGAAAATTGCCCTTCATGTAGTGTGTAACATAGATCTAAGTGAACGAAAACATCCTGCAAAGTTTTAAACATGAAAGTTCACCGTATACAAAGTTATTGTCTCTCAAAAGTAAGAGTTGACTCTGAGTCGCTGATATGAATCGATAGACGAACGATGCTTTTCCTTTGTCTAGTTGACGTCAACTTGACAAGTTATTTGAATAAGATACGCCCACTTATTAGTTCGGAGACGCCAGGGAAAACTAACATCATGTCGACGAGACGCTGTGTTTTGAAGTGCGACGCAAAAGCAAACTTTTTTCATCTGCCCAGTGAGGAGCATTTGAAAACTAAGTGGCTACAGTTCATATATACAACTATACCACAGAAGTATAGCCGAACCTTGTTCTGTGTTCGTGTCATTTTGAAGATGATTGCTTCACAAACCTAAATGCTATAAAGTATGGATTTGCGAGCCGGCTGATACTCAAGGAAGGTTCAGTACCGAGTTTATTTGGATCAGCTTCCTTCTCCGAATCACAACCTGTAAGTATTATTAATATTAATTGTTGCTTTTATGTTTTATGTATCATGCTCAATAATTATTGTGTGTGTTGTCTTCAATGTCAATTGTATTGAAATATGTGAAGTGCAGGGCTCTCAAGTGTGACGCATTGAGCGTGACAGTCACTCATTTCGGTCTTTTGTCACGCTCTCCTGCCACACATTGTATTTCTCACGCTGAAAAACTATTTGTAATATATTTAATATGCCGCAGCGCCCAAAACTCTGGCCGCGCCGCTCTCACTCAGTGTTGCCAGGTCCGTATGCCTGCACTGTTTCTGCGGGTTGTTTATTGTAGTGCACGGGTTGACGCGATTGTTTTATCCACTGGAACATGATTGTTATTGGGGAAACACCCGGGAACGCTATTTGACTCTTTTTAGCCGTGATTGGGCTAGTTTTGATGAGCAATTGGGCTGGTTTTGTTGTGCAGACCTGGCAACCCTGCTCTCACTGTGGAACCGGCAGGAATCAAGCGCGTATCCTCTGGTGTTGTTCGTCTGGTGTTGTTAGCCAATCAGAAAAACGCACTTTTGTACCTGGGTAAGATATAACGCAACAGCCAATG
This sequence comes from Chrosomus eos, assembly GCA_036326025.1. NCBI lineage: Eukaryota > Metazoa > Chordata > Actinopteri > Cypriniformes > Leuciscidae > Chrosomus > Chrosomus eos. Next base: position 25,160,712 of record CM070825.1, on the reverse strand, counting down.
ACACCCTGTCGGCTCGGTGTCACTCCTTTGGGCTATGATTAGCGCCACGCAAAGGCGGGGTTTGGAAAAATGACTCGCTAAACGATTCATATGGGAGTCGGTGAGCAAATCAGGTAAAAATAAATGCATATTATAAGACAACAAAAGTGTTTTTTGTCATTTCATGCTTGTAAAACTGTTGTTGGGGACTCCCAGAACAATATTAGGAACATTTTAAATGCCATAATAGGTACCCTTTAAAGTGTAAGAAAGACAAAAGACATTGCGATCTGGTCACCCAGTATAATGAAAAATATTCCATGAATTATTCCACTGAGCTACAGTAAAAATCTTAAATTTCTCAGCCCAAATCTCCCCCACTCACATCTATCCCAACCCTGTTTGTTTCGAAGGGGTGCTTTAAAACTTTATTTGATCCTGTTCATTTTTTTTAATTTAAAAGTTATAGTTTTGGGCATTTTTGCCGTTATTAGGGCTGTGTATCACCAATAATCTGGCGACACTACGTCTACACGTATCACGAAACAGGGGCAATACAATATATTGCCATATATTGCAAATCTGTAAGAAAGGCGATATATTGCGACATTTCTTGTTTTTTTAGGAAGAAGAATTAAATTTGATCAAATTTAATCAAAATAGCATCTGCATTTATATCACAAAGGAAACATCGTAAAGTGTTTGCAGGATTCAGGTGTATACATAAATAAATTAAAGCTGCTTTAAAGCATTATATTGTATAAAGTGCTATATAAATAAATGTGACGTGACTGAATTGCAGAGCTCGTGCAAACATATAATCGCTATGATCAGATGCTTTCTTAATGGTTTACTAACCCGTGATCCTTTTTGCTGTTATTGAGAGGAAAGTGTGCAGGACAAATTTACATATTCTATCTAAATGCTCAACTGCCCGTATGGCATGGGGATGTTAAGTGAGCTCTTATTGTATTTTAGCATGGTTTATTTTACAAACAACATGACTCTCGTCGATCTCCTTAGTGGTTTCTTTATAGTGAAAGCCAAAATGAAACCACACTTCAGCTCTGAACATCGCGGCGGGAGCTGGTATAATTCTATCATCTTGTGAGCTGTTAATGCTAATGCTAGCGATGCAGCCTTGAGCTTCTCCCCTATCACGAGTCAGACTCAAACTTGGGTTGCTCGAAGCAAACTTGCACTATATGTCAGAGCGCTGCCCACAATGCTATAGCTCCAACTTCCTCTTCACTTCTAATCCCTATTGGCATCCTCTACCGTGGGAATGTTTCCAAAGGAAGGAGACTTTTTATTTGTCAAAATCACACTAAGCTTTTTAAATCATCACTATTTCTCTAAAGGTTTCCTAAATGCTCTGTAAATACAGTCTCTGCTTTAAAGGTACACAAACACAAATGTATGCATCCATAAACAAAAAGACTTTAAGTAATCCCTGAATACAGTCTCACACAGGTCCGGCCCAGTGCACAACAAATCAGGTTAGGGATGTGAAATATTTATATGCCGCACCTGCTGATGCCTCATATTTCATTTGGTTCTGTTGCGCGTGGGCTCATCCCTTCTCTTGCTGGCAGACGCGCCTGGCGCGAGGACATGAGGAGAGGGGAGATTACCTCCAAGATGGAGAGGCTCTTCCCTTGATATCCCAGCAACTCTACAGCCTCATAATTTCCTCTTTAAACCGATTGAGAGAGGAAGACAGGAAAGATTGAGAGAGAGCAAGAAGAAAAAAATGAAAGAAGCATTGGGAAAATATGAGACACAGTTAAAGAGATGAGGTGTATGTTGTAAGGTTTGCTATATTACCAAAGCATCATTTTGCAGATTTCGGTACCAGATCTGGATTACAACGTGCTGCTATAGAGCATAGTTTGGTTATTTAACTGTGGTTTTAACTTATAACTCATCTTATAAGTCTCATTCTGTAAATTATCTATAAATGAAACCCAGAAGGGATGACTAACAAATGTCATACGCGCTTTGCATGACAGAATCAAATATTAAAGACCATCAGAGAAAAACATACATATAAAAATAAACATAAAATGTATTTTTGCTGTGTGGTTTCTTTATCTGCACATACATTACTATCCAAAAGTTGGGGTTGGTAATATTTTTTTTTAGATGTTTTTTTAAAGAAGTATCATATGCTCAACAAGGCTGCATTTTATTGACAAAAAATAAAATAAGATAAATATTTGTGAAATATTATTACAATTTAAAATTCTAATGCTGATTTGATGCTCAAGAAACATTTTATTATTATTAATGTTGAAAACAGTTGTGCTGCTTAATATTTGTGTGAAACCATGATGCATTTTATCAGGATTCTTTAATGAATAGAAAGTTCAAAAGAATATATATATATTCAAATATAAAAGCCTTTACTGTTACCTTTTAACAATTTAATGCATCCATGCTGAATAAAAGTTTTAATTTCTTAAAAAAAAAAAAAAAAAATCTTACTGACACCAAACTTTTGAATGGTACATATATTTCACAACTCCGTATTCTATGGAACTATAAATTATATAAAAATGTCAAAAGTCTGCTTGAGTATATATTTTTAAAAAGGATTGCTGTGAAAGACAAAACCACTTTATAGGTCTTGTCCTCATTTAGAGGCCTATCTTAAAAAATAAAGATTTGATTAATAATCAAAATTTTATTATAAATCTAATTTCATACACAACCAAAATGTTTATATTAGTTCAACCATACTTTGCACGCAGAGAGCACAAAAAGTACCTTACAAAAAATATGGTAAAAAATTATAGCACAATGAGAACCAGCAGGGGGGCATGACCCAGCAAAGATCAAAGGTTCTCCACTTCAGCCTCTGAGGCGTTTTTTTGTCCTGAGAAAGCAGTCTTTCTGTCCTGCCAGACCAAAAAGTCTCCATACCCACACACCTTACACAAACCAAGATCGAAAGAGGATTCGGGGCACGGCCTAGCGCCTCCACTAATGATTGGTTGAGCAATGAGGCATGCAATAAGTAAAGTAAACAGAACCCGTTTCCAGAACATGCAGACAGATGTTTTCTCTAATGCTGCTGGATAATCCCTTAACCCCCTGAAAAACAAGATCATTACAGCCATTCCACACGCTGGATCTCAGCCATTGGACCTGACATGCTTTTAGCCTCCAATGGGTTTGCCATTATGCAAATCGATGGTTCTTGCACGCACACCCACACATGCTAAGACAACTCAATTTGGTCACATATGTCTACTGTATATTATGCAACTATAAATATTTGTAATGAATGTTAAAATGAACTGCAAGTGAGGTAAACAGAGTTTCTGGGCTTATTTGAGGGGCTTATCACGAATGGACATGGAATAAATGCAGGCAAGGGATAACGTACGTCTAGTGGTGCGTGTAGGGTTTGAAAGGTCGGCTGTGAGATTTGAGAGAATATTTAGAAGAGCAGTTGGGTCCAAATAGCATTGACATTCATTGTACTTAAAAAATAAAAAAATAAAGTCAGTCAGTCATACAGGTTTAGAATGACATTACAATCTCTTTATATAATAATTATACAAACACATTCAGACGGACAGTTTTTTTTCTCTACAGAAAAAAAAGACTCTACAGAGAAGCCTTGCATTCAGACATATCAGAGAAATAATGAGGTTCAAGTTCATTCATTAATCCGGCTGATTTCAAAGCCCTATCAGAGTGGAAGTAAATGACCGTCTTTATCGACATTTTGGTTCATGCAATATATCAGTCGTGTCATTCTGATCACAGAAATCTATTTATTTTTTCTATTCTCAGTTGCTCCTCTACTCTGTAAAGTCATTTTGATCCTTTCTTCTCCTTCCTATTTTTATTAAATCTTTTAGAAATTTCTCTAATTTTGTCACTTCTTGCTCTGCACTCCCCCAAGCATCAAGTGCATCTTTCCCCCCCTTTTTACACTTTGAAGGCTTTATTTTTCATAAGGAGTTCAACTCAAAAAAAAAAAAAAAAAAAAAAGTATATTTGCAAAACGTTTGCACCACCAAATAACCTTTTCCGCAGCAAAACTAGGTAGCATCAGGTGCACTGCAGAAATTGTAATTCTCTGAAAAAACAATTAAACATTAAACAATTAAAAACAAAGGGTCAGAAAATAACTTTTCAATAAATCAAACCATAAATAATGTCACAACACAATAACTGTTTAAATAAATAAAAAATCAGGACAATTAGTACATTTTTATTTTATTTTATTTATTTTTAACAAAGTGAATGTCTCAGTTGAGCACTGTGGATTCTTTGGTAAATCAGTCTCAATTTCGGCGCAGGCTTTGCAAACAGACTTTTACGATATGGACTCGACAGTAATGCAACAGCATGAAAGCAACTGTTAATTCTAATGTCTGATCTGTGACCAGTGATTTCTGATATGTATGATTCATTACAGTCAGATGTCCTTTGTCTATGTGCCAGTAAAACAAACTAGTGACTAAACTTCAACTTCATTATTTCTCTTAGTAAGATGAAAAACTACTTTATTATGAGTAATATATAATTTATTTAAACTGTGATTACATTATATATAATTACTATATACAACAATGCACAATTGTTGTGTGGGTCACATTGGTCATTGGTCACAACTTGGAGTTTTACGGCGACCTCACTACATACACCGTTCGTGGAAGAAACTTCTGATTTATCACTGCTCTTCTTCAAATAATATTCCGGTTGTCTGTACCAACACCCGTGCTTCGGGTAAAACACAGCAGGAAAATCGACTTATCAACTTTGGAAATCTAAGATCATTGCGTTTTACCTCGGAACCTGCAGACGCGCATCTTCAGACTTGCGCTGTGCGCTGTTGTACACTCGCTCTTTAACTGATAAAGCATAAGTGTTGCATGACATAATCATTGACACAAACCTGGACATGCTACTTTTGACGGAAACCTGGCAGGTGCCTAATGACCTTTTCAACTTGAACCTTTTAACACCACCTGGGTACATCTATTTCTCTCAACCGCATCTTCATCATAGAGGTGGAGGGCTGGCTGTAGTTTGCCGTGAGACTATTAAAATATCCACCATTGAGTTTCATGATGTTGCAGCATTTGAATACCCAGCACTGAAAATCACTGGTCAAACGTCACTGGCTTTACCGAACCTCAAACATTTTCATCTGACTTTTTCTCTGAGATTGAGTTACTTACTCTTATCTTTGGCAGTCATTCATCTTTTATTTTGCTTAGTGATTTTAATATACATTAAAACACTGCACAATGCAAAGAATTGATGTCTGTGCTGGCCTGTTTCAACTTAACTCAACATGTAACTTTTGCTACTCACTCCAGGGTCATATACTGGATACATATATGTACATCTGGCTTATATAATGTTCTTGTTAGTGGCTCTGATTTTGCTTTCTCAGATCACAAACTCATAAACTTCAGGTTTAGTTTTCTAATATCTCTATCACCACTGAAGAAAAAGCTCACCTATCGTAAAATCAATTCTGTGAATCCATCTTCTTTCTCTGTTTCAATAAGGGCTTATACCTTTTACAATAATGCCTTTCTACAATAATGCTTTTTCTCAAATACTTGAGAGGCATGCTGCTGTTAAAACTAGACTGGTTCCATCTACTTGTGCCTCACCCTGGTTTACTCCTGAACTTCGAACGATGAAAACTGAGGGTCGCCGCCTAGAAAGACTATACAGGAAAACTGGACTCATTGCGCACTCTCTGGCTTTTATAGAACATTTGCTCAACTACCGTACAGCCCTCAACAATGCAATGATCCTCTTATTTCTCCTCTACCATTAGGCATTCCACGTGCAGGCCCAAATCACTCTTTGCTATGGTTAACAATCTCACTAAACCACCACAACATGTTATTTCGAGCACTGGGTGCTTGTGATACCTTTTTCCAGTTCTTTTCAGACAAATTGAAGTCAATCACTGAATCCATCACCAAAGACACCCCTCATACAAGTGACTCAAATGTTCATTTGATGTTAGCTGATTCAGCGCATTCAACAAACTCTCTCTGTTTTTACTCTGACTACTCCTGTTGCCATAAGTGATCTAATTGTGAAGTCTAATTTAACATCCTGCCGGCTTGATCCTACTGTTCTGCTTAAGATGTGTGTCCTCGAGGTTGCACCCTTCATAACATATGATAAAATGCAGTTTGGTTTCCGCCATTGTCCCAGCAGAATTAAAAATGGCTGCTGTGACGCCCATTCTTGGCCATCTAAACATGGACAATTACAGGCCAATATCTAATTTAACATTCTTAAGCAAAATCCTTGAAAAGGTTGTGGCTTCGCAATTGCGATCATATTTAGATGTCAAATGGTCTTTTTGAATCTTTTCAGTCCAGATTTCACCCATCTCATAGCACTGAAACTGCTCTTCTTCGCGTGGTAAACGACATTATTTTGTCCATGGATTCAGGGTTAATAAACATCTTGATGCTCCTCGATCTAAGCGCTGCTTTTGACACAGTCTGCCATGAAATACTGATCTCTCGGCTTTCTGATATCGGCGTCACTGGTTCAGCTCTTTCCTGACTCTTTTCTTACATCAGCGACAGAAAGTATTATATCACCAAACAAGGGTATAGATCTGCCACTGCTTCGATTACAGAGGGTGTTCCTCAAGATTCAGTTCTTGGCCCGTTATTGTTCATCATCTCTCTCTCTCTCCTCTCCTTCTCTCTCCTCTCCCTCTCTCCTCCTCTCTCTCTCTCTCCTCTCTCTCTCTCCTCTCCTCTCTCTCTCTCTCTCTCTCTCTCTCTCTCTCTCTCTCTCTCCTCTCTCTCTCTTCTCTACTCTCTCTCTATCTCTCTCTCTCTCTATATATATATATATATATATATATATATATATATATATATATATATATATATATATATATATATATATATATATATATATATATCCACTTGGTGACATCATACGCAGGCATGGACTTTAATTTCACTGCTATGTTGATTACATTCATATTTATCTTACCACCAGCTCAGATAGGCCATCCCTGCCTGACTCACTAAACTGCATGTATCAGGGACATCAAACATCGGATGGATGGATCTGTCCTTTGATATTGATGGAGTTAATGTTAAGCCTTTGTCATTGATTCGTAACCTTGGTGTCTTAATCGACTCAACTATCCTTTGGCTCTCATATTTCTTCTCTTGTTAAAAACTCTTTATTCCATCTTTGTAATATTGCACATCTTGTGTATATCTGAACTTGGTTTATTGTCCATCCCTCATTTCCGGTTGTCTACTGTCGGTGGAAGGTCATTTAGTGTTAATGTTCCTAAATTCACTACCCCTTACACTTTGTAATGTCTCATCTGTGGCTACATTCAAGACTCAGCTAAAAAAATATCTATTTAACATGTCTTTTGGATAATGTGACTATGTGTCCTTATGTGATTGTAATGTGTATGCGGGTGTGTAAATGTATTGTAATGTACAATGTAAAGCGACCTTGAGCTACAGAAAGGCACTATATAAATAAAACTTCTTATATAGAAAGTAATCAAAGAACGCTACATCTGCAATAATCAACAAATCTCATTTAAATCGTGTTTGCAGTGTTTTTACGATGAAATGAAACAAATTCATGAATCATGTCCAAAGATTTTAGCCAATAACAACAGTGGGCATTTACACTAAAGTCTCACAGCAGACATGCACCTTTAAACAGAGTGTTCAAATCAGAGGGCTAAAAACAGGGTAGGAAAAATGCCTTTCAAAATTATGACACTTTTTGTGGTAAAAATCATATTAACCTTTTAAGTGCACCACAGGAGACATTATAAAACAATGCAGTTAATGACCCCTTTGAGATCCAGTGTTAACTTAGTGGTTATATTTATGCAACTAACCACTGTGGTATAATGTTAGAAGATGCTAAACATTTCTACCTTTCACAGGAAGAGAGTGACTGACTGATGTGCTAGAGGAAATAGAAGTGACTGGCCCACACATCCAATTCCAATCCGAAGCACTTCTCACCCCCTTCAGTCTCAGAGAGGTTCCTCGCGGTTCTTTGATTTGAGGTGCCTCGTGTGCTCTGCACCTCCATTACCGTCAGCGAGTCTGTGAGGCTAATCCCGTAACAGAGAACAAGGTTTTCTGAGGACAGCACAAGGAAAGAAGGCAGTGCGGTGTAAAACCAAGTTTGGCTGCCTTCAATAACAAATTAAATCAATACTCAACTTTGCTTTTAAAGCTCTGCTATATAATTTCACATCATTAGCGTGAAAATTAATCTGAAGACATTTTTTGTCAAGCACCACAGGCACAGACATCATGGTGGTAAGAAGATGAGGAAAATATGCTAATTGCATTCGCAAAGTTACAAACAGTAGAGAAAACTATGGTTAGATACTTGTCTGGACATTTATTCCTCAATTAAACCAAATAAGATTAGCAGGAAGGTGTAAGTGTGTGTAACCTTGAGGAGAGAAGGTGAGTTAAGAGCTCATGTGTTTTTCCACAATCAATTCAGATATATCCACATACAGGGGAGGATGGCTGTAACACTTCTTGCTTTAATGTCTGTAACTCAGTGGGGTTTTTTTTCAACCTTATTTGCTACAAATTAAAGTACAAATTAAAATCTACATATTTCCCATAAATCGAGCACAGTGTCAGTTCAGACAGGCCATGTAGGCATAGGCTGCGATCAGCTGACGCGGCCAGCTGTCAGATCGCTCCAACCACTACCGTTCTCCTATTAGACCGGAGGATATACGCGGCACTTCCGCTGGGAAATATGCTTAAACTGCTCGCAACCCACCCTGACCACTATAAGTATCAAGCATTTTTCTGTGCACCTTTTGGCTGTTGTCTTCTTTGTTTCAGATCATCAAGGCTTCCAAGTCCTAGAGTCATGCACCATCATGAGAGACATACCCTTCCTCATAGTAAGCTACAGCATAGACATCCTAGACTTCACTGATACATCTACATGTAAATTGAACAACCTCTGTAACTTCTGATCTAAATTTCTTAATCTTTATAGTAGATTATTCAATGTTTCTTATATTTGGAGAACTGATTCTAAAAGAACAACAAATTCAATCAAAGTTATACTACTGTTCAAAAGTGTGCAGCCAGAATGATTTAAAAAAATAACAATAAATAAAAAAGTATATAATACTTTTATTCAGAAAGAATGCATTAAATTGATTAAAAATTCACCCCAATTTTTTTAACAGTAGGGTATGTTTTCTACTCCTAAATTATGCATACAAGATTTGTTAAGTGAATAATTAAGCAGAGAAAATCAAAGTTGCAATGTGAATTGTACTGAATTTGCAACCATACCTTGCAACACTGCTGTGCAGAGGCACATAATGTTTATTTTATGGTTTCATAAATAATAAAAAACCAACACAGAGGACCATGCCGGTGAGGTGTTCTCTGTGTTTAATTAGCCAAGTCCGACTACTACTTGCCACCTTTAAATTTCATAACCATGTACACTCTGACACACACTAAATAACATAACCAAATGTGTAGACAAACTTTGACAAGGGTCGGCCTGTCTCTATGACGACAGTGATGTCAAGAAGATTGGGAACCGATTCCCAATGTACCGTCTGCTTTTGCAGCCTGTGTGATGGCTCTAGGGCCCAACGAGTTTCTCAACCTGCAATTTGCCATACTGACAAGACCGATCGAATCAAACTTTTGCTGTTTTCCTCCAGGTTTCGGTCTTCATTATTTTAGCATTTGTTCTTCAATCTATATTGATTCTTGTGACTTCTATATGTGTTTGCTACCAAACTTTGTCCAGTCTTTTGTCTTTATCAGAACAGATGTGGAGTTTCCTTTCATAGACCTGTGATAAGAGTCAGGTGCATTCTCACTTGAGTCTTTATTTAGAAGATAGAGGTTCCCTGGGACTCTCTGAAAGTAAGGTGATGTTCAGGTGCAACCGGCAGGTGCGGGTTCTCCTTTTTGCACCTCAGTGTGATGTTCACAGCATGGATTTAAAGGGCTCCATTCCAAGCACCCGAGAAAAAAAAAGTGTATCAAAATTTGCCCACCTGCTAACGCCTTCTGTGACAGACCCAACAGAGTGGCCGGCAAAAGGAATTGAGCAAAGTTTACAGAGAGAATATTTCAGGCGAAAATTACATGACAGCTTCCCCGCTAACATCTGTAAGCGCTGTTATGGCCATCTGTAAAAGTGACTGTGACTGCAGAGGATCTCAGGCGAAAGGTCTTTGAGAAATCACACATCCTTCAAATCAAAACTAAGAGAAGATGACTGCTGGCCATCTGGTTTAAATCATCTCAAAATGGCTGAAAATTATACGTATGGTTTTTACAATATTAAAGACAACAAGAAGAGCTGGCAGACTTTGTTCCTTAGAATCTACTTCCTTATTGAATACAGAATTACATAAAGTGGCCATAGAATGCCTCTGGACACTTTTGGTCACAAAAATCTCTGAATGTCAATGCATAAATATCAAGCCAAAGTGGCATTTGCAAACAAATTATGCTAGAGCTTTTGTCTAAAATGCACTTTTCTGAGTTCTTTTTGAAAATACATTTAACCAAAGTATGACAAGCTAGAAAATCTAAATCCTTAAGCTTAATTTTGAATAATTTATTGGTATCTCTTTACAGAAGTCCATTGGATGATGCATTTTGCGTCATCCCATGGACTTTTGCTGACAAATAAATAGAATTTTTTTGTTACAGGAAACATGGAGAAAGAGAAAACATTGTTCATTTACATATACTACAGACACTGTAACAATACAAAGTGGGTAGAAAATCGGAGAAGTTACACTAAGTGCTTTTCGAAGAAAAACTAAATACTTCACAAACAGACCTTATAGCACTGTCCTTCCATAGTTTAACTGACAGACATTAAACAAACAAATGCTTTCAGACTGAGTATAACAACACAGCACATAGAAGAGGCAGGCATTCTTGAATTAAACTGTTTAAGGTGGCAATATTGTTAAAGCCTGTCTTTTGATGGCTCAAACACAAACAGCATGCTAAAACCCTCTCTAAGAAGTTTAAAATATGAAACCTAAAAAACATCTAGGTGAATTAGAGGGCCTGAAACACTCTCACACTGAGCCTTGAGACCTCCTCAACATCAACTACTCAACTAGTCGTCCATCCACTCCACATACCTCTCTATTTATGTCACCCTTTCCCCCGCAGTACTTCATGCCAGCGAGACAAGGCAACACACTGGGCGTGTAGGCAGGTAACTCATTGCATGGAAAGGCACAGCAGCTCATTAGTCATCAACACAGACAGAGTAAGAAAGACACAAAGTGTAAGTGAGAAAGGGGAGAGAGAGAATTGGCTTGTTCTTCCAGTGGCTGTGGGCTTAGTGATCTCTCCTCCGAGTACGAGCTCCTTATGTAAGAACTGAGGAAGACAGACAGCTGGGAATCACAAATACACACACACACAAACACACACATACAATCATAGCCCTGCTCTTGCCACCTACAGCTCAGCTGTGCAGTATGAGTCGGGAATGGGGATTGTCGGCCCCATGCCAGGATCTTTCCACCACACTAACTCTGACATTTCCCCTACAGGGGCCGTGGGCCACAGCCTGGAGATATGAATCAAAGAAAGCAAAAATGGGGCCAGGCGTCAGATAGGAGGCTCTAACAGCAGAGCAAAACAATATTGTCGTAAAAAAAGCACGAGGAGGCATCTTTGCCTATCCACGCCGACTGGCTGTGTTGATGGGAAAGATTCACAGCCTTTTAAAAGGCAAAGTTTAATGCAATGTGAGAATTCTGTCATCATCTCTTTAGCCACATATTTACATTTAATAATTTTACGCTTTTGTCTAAAATGACTTCCAAATGAGGAGAACAATAGACGCAGTTGAAACAACAAAAGCTCAACTATATGTACTGTATATGGCTGTGACATGTCCAAGTTAGACTATACTCCAGTACACAGTTTACATATATATATGTAAAATATATGTTACATATATGTAAAATGATTAGGATTTGACAGATCTGAAAATATACTTTTTTGCCTCCAAAATATGATTTAAAGGGTACCTATCATGGAATTTTGAAAATTACCTTTCATGTAGTGTGTAACATAGATCTAAGTGAACAAAAACATCCTGCAAAGTTTTAAATATGAAAGTTCACCGTATACAAAGTTATTGTCTCTCAAAAGTAAGAGTCGACTCTGAGTCGCTGATATGAATCGATAGACAAACGATGCTTTTTCTCTAGCTTTCGTACGTCACTTGTACAAGTTATTTGAATTCGACACGCCCACTCAGTGCGCGCGCCGAGCAGACAGAGAAACCTGACAACCTTATGTCGACGAGACTCTGTTCTGAAGTGCGAATCAAAAGCAAACTTTTTTTTTCACTGCCCAGGGACAAGCATGTGAAGACTCAGTGGCTAGAGTTTATATTTACAACTATACCACACAAGTATAGCCACCTTGAGCTGTGTTCGCGTTATTTTAATGACGATCGCTTCACAAACACAAATGCTTTCAAGTGTGGATTCGCGAGTCGGCTGATGGTTCAATACCAAGTTTATTTGGATCAGCTTCCTCCTCCGAATCACAACCTGTAAGTACTATTAATAATTGTTGCTTTTATGTGTGTGTGTGTGTGTGTGTGTGCGTGCGTGCATGTGTGCGTGCGTGCGTGTGAGAGTGAGAGTTACGCTCAGCAGCTTCTAGGTCTCCAATGTCATTTTTTTTTTTTTTTTGAAATATGTGAAATTATGTGAAGCGTATTGTAGTACTGCAGTGCTTTATCAATATGTTTAAGCTTTGGGCTAACACAAAATATAACTGACTGCGTCATCTGACCAATCACCGCCGATTAGCGTCACGCAAGGGAGGGGTTTGGACAAATGAGTCGTCAAACGAATCATTAGGGAGTCGGTGAGCAAATAAGGTAAAAATAAATGCATATTATAAGACAACAAAAGTGTTTTTTGTCATTGCATGCATGTAAAACTGTTGTTGGGGACTCCCAGAACATTATTAGGAACATTTTAAATGCCATAATAGGTACCCTTTAATTTCATAATGTTCATGAAACATGCAGATGGTTGCTCTGAGCACAACAAATATCAGATGAAGTGAGTTGTATTGTTTTTACCTACTTTTAACTTTAATTTTGGTATGTCCACCTTTTGCAAGTAATTACAGCAGCACGTCTCTCTAGCATAGTGTCAATATATTTCCTGAGAACTTCAACACTAAAGTTATCCCATGCCTTCATAAATAATAAAAAACCAACACAGAGGACCATGCCGGTGAGGTGTTCTCTGTGTTTAATTAGCCAAGTCCGACTACTACTTGCCACCTTTAAATTTCATAACCATGTACACTCTGACACACACTAAATAACATAACCAAATGTGTAGACAAACTTTGACAAGGGTCGGCCTGTCTCTATGACGACAGTGATGTCAAGAAGATTGGGAACCGATTCCCAATGTACCGTCTGCTTTTGCAGCCTGTGTGATGGCTCTAGGGCCCAACGAGTTTCTCAACCTGCAATTTGCCATACTGACAAGACCGATCGAATCAAACTTTTGCTGTTTTCCTCCAGGTTTCGGTCTTCATTATTTTAGCATTTGTTCTTCAATCTATATTGATTCTTGTGACTTCTATATGTGTTTGCTACCAAACTTTGTCCAGTCTTTTGTCTTTATCAGAACAGATGTGGAGTTTCCTTTCATAGACCTGTGATAAGAGTCAGGTGCATTCTCACTTGAGTCTTTATTTAGAAGATAGAGGTTCCCTGGGACTCTCTGAAAGTAAGGTGATGTTCAGGTGCAACCGGCAGGTGCGGGTTCTCCTTTTTGCACCTCAGTGTGATGTTCACAGCATGGATTTAAAGGGCTCCATTCCAAGCACCCGAGAAAAAAAAGTGTATCAAAATTTGCCCACCTGCTAACGCCTTCTGTGACAGACCCAACAGAGTGGCCGGCAAAAGGAATTGAGCAAAGTTTACAGAGAGAATATTTCAGGCGAAAATTACATGACAGCTTCCCCGCTAACATCTGTAAGCGCTGTTATGGCCATCTGTAAAAGTGACTGTGACTGCAGAGGATCTCAGGCGAAAGGTCTTTGAGTATTCACACATCCTTCAAATCAAAACTAAGAGAAGATGACTGCTGGCCATCTGGTTTAAATCATCTCAAAATGGCTGAAAATTATACGTATGGTTTTTACAATATTAAAGACAACAAGAAGAGCTGGCAGACTTTGTTCCTTAGAATCTACTTCCTTATTGAATACAGAATTACATAAAGTGGCCATAGAATGCCTCTGGACACTTTTGGTCACAAAAATCTCTGAATGTCAATGCATAAATATCAAGCCAAAGTGGCATTTGCAAACAAATTATGCTAGAGCTTTTGTCTAAAATGCACTTTTCTGAGTTCTTTTTGAAAATACATTTAACCAAAGTATGACAAGCTAGAAAATCTAAATCCTTAAGCTTAATTTTGAATAATTTATTGGTATCTCTTTACAGAAGTCCATTGGATGATGCATTTTGCGTCATCCCATGGACTTTTGCTGACAAATAAATAGAATTTTTTTGTTACAGGAAACATGGAGAAAGAGAAAACATTGTTCATTTACATATACTACAGACACTGTAACAATACAAAGTGGGTAGAAAATCGGAGAAGTTACACTAAGTGCTTTTCGAAGAAAAACTAAATACTTCACAAACAGACCTTATAGCACTGTCCTTCCATAGTTTAACTGACAGACATTAAACAAACAAATGCTTTCAGACTGAGTATAACAACACAGCACATAGAAGAGGCAGGCATTCTTGAATTAAACTGTTTAAGGTGGCAATATTGTTAAAGCCTGTCTTTTGATGGCTCAAACACAAACAGCATGCTAAAACCCTCTCTAAGAAGTTTAAAATATGAAACCTAAAAAACATCTAGGTGAATTAGAGGGCCTGAAACACTCTCACACTGAGCCTTGAGACCTCCTCAACATCAACTACTCAACTAGTCGTCCATCCACTCCACATACCTCTCTATTTATGTCACCCTTTCCCCCGCAGTACTTCATGCCAGCGAGACAAGGCAACACACTGGGCGTGTAGGCAGGTAACTCATTGCATGGAAAGGCACAGCAGCTCATTAGTCATCAACACAGACAGAGTAAGAAAGACACAAAGTGTAAGTGAGAAAGGGGAGAGAGAGAATTGGCTTGTTCTTCCAGTGGCTGTGGGCTTAGTGATCTCTCCTCCGAGTACGAGCTCCTTATGTAAGAACTGAGGAAGACAGACAGCTGGGAATCACAAATACACACACACACAAACACACACATACAATCATAGCCCTGCTCTTGCCACCTACAGCTCAGCTGTGCAGTATGAGTCGGGAATGGGGATTGTCGGCCCCATGCCAGGATCTTTCCACCACACTAACTCTGACATTTCCCCTACAGGGGCCGTGGGCCACAGCCTGGAGATATGAATCAAAGAAAGCAAAAATGGGGCCAGGCGTCAGATAGGAGGCTCTAACAGCAGAGCAAAACAATATTGTCGTAAAAAAAGCACGAGGAGGCATCTTTGCCTATCCACGCCGACTGGCTGTGTTGATGGGAAAGATTCACAGCCTTTTAAAAGGCAAAGTTTAATGCAATGTGAGAATTCTGTCATCATCTCTTTAGCCACATATTTACATTTAATAATTTTACGCTTTTGTCTAAAATGACTTCCAAATGAGGAGAACAATAGACGCAGTTGAAACAACACAAAGCTCAACTATATGTACTGTATATGGCTGTGACATGTCCAAGTTAGACTATACTCCAGTACACAGTTTACATATATATATGTAAAATATATGTTACATATATGTAAAATGATTAGGATTTGACAGATCTGAAAATATACTTTTTTGCCTCCAAAATATGATTTAAAGGGTACCTATCATGGAATTTTGAAAATTACCTTTCATGTAGTGTGTAACATAGATCTAAGTGAACAAAAACATCCTGCAAAGTTTTAAATATGAAAGTTCACCGTATACAAAGTTATTGTCTCTCAAAAGTAAGAGTCGACTCTGAGTCGCTGATATGAATCGATAGACAAACGATGCTTTTTCTCTAGCTTTCGTACGTCACTTGTACAAGTTATTTGAATTCCACACGCCCACTCAGTGCGCGCGCGCCGAGCAGACAGAGAAACCTGACAACCTTATGTCGACGAGACTCTGTTCTGAAGTGCGAATCAAAAGCAAACTTTTTTTTTCACTGCCCAGGGACAAGCATGTGAAGACTCAGTGGCTAGAGTTTATATTTACAACTATACCACACAAGTATAGCCACCTTGAGCTGTGTTCGCGTTATTTTAATGACGATCGCTTCACAAACACAAATGCTTTCAAGTGTGGATTCGCGAGTCGGCTGATGGTTCAATACCAAGTTTATTTGGATCAGCTTCCTCCTCCGAATCACAACCTGTAAGTACTATTAATAATTGTTGCTTTTATGTGTGTGTGTGTGTGTGTGTGTGTGTGTGCGTGCGTGCATGTGTGCGTGCGTGCGTGTGAGAGTGAGAGTTACGCTCAGCAGCTTCTAGGTCTCCAATGTCATTTTTTTTTTTTTTTTGAAATATGTGAAATTATGTGAAGCGTATTGTAGTACTGCAGTGCTTTATCAATATGTTTAAGCTTTGGGCTAACACAAAATATAACTGACTGCGTCATCTGACCAATCACCGCCGATTAGCGTCACGCAAGGGAGGGGCTTGGACAAATGAGTCGTCAAACGAATCATTAGGGAGTCGGTGAGCAAATAAGGTAAAAATAAATGCATATTATAAGACAACAAAAGTGTTTTTTGTCATTGCATGCATGTAAAACTGTTGTTGGGGACTCCCAGAACATTATTAGGAACATTTTAAATGCCATAATATGTACCCTTTAATTTCATAATGTTCATGAAACATGCAGATGGTTGCTCTGAGCACAACAAATATCAGATGAAGTGAGTTGTATTGTTTTTACCTACTTTTAACTTTAATTTTGGTATGTCCACCTTTTGCAAGTAATTACAGCAGCACGTCTCTCTAGCATAGTGTCAATATATTTCCTGAGAACTTCAACACTAAAGTTATCCCATGCCTTCTGCAACCGAAGCCAAAGGCTTTCCTTTGAATAGATCTGTCCAGTTTATTTTCCAACTCGCCCCAAATTTTCGATGGGGTTGAGGTCCGGACTTTGATGGGGTCAGACCATAATTTTCAACGTTCCAGCTGATTCCTTCCGTCGCAGGTAGTTCCGGCAATAGTTAGAAGAATGTTTAGGTCATTGCCCTCTTGGAAAATAAAAACTGAACTCTTAAATATGCCAAGTGTTCTAATCAGCCACCAGGTGTATATATATATATATAATATATATATATATATATATATATATAATATATATATATATACTATACATATACATATAGAAAGTTCTATTCTATTCTAGTCACCAGCAGGGAAGTCAAGGTAAAGGTCAGTGAAAGTGATTTTATTCCTCATTGGGATGGCACCACAAGGCGCCGTTCACTTGCAGAACAGCAGTTTCTGGAGGGCATAGACGTATGAAGTAGTTAGTTTTGGTATGGGGTGCAGAGTTGTTGTTCTTTAGGCATACATAAGTGCCTTGAATTTGATGCTATTGGTAGTCAGTGCAAGTTTATGAAGAGAGGTGTGACATGCTCTCTTCGATTTGTTAAAGACCACTCTTGCTGCTGCATTCTGGATCAGTAATGAACATGCATATTTTGTATCATGGTCATGTCAAAATACTGTAAATAATTCTATTCTACCCCTGTACACAAAGCAGAGAAAAATGCCATTAAATTTTTTCTAAAGACAGTCAGTTACCTTCAGAGATACATTCATATAAAACCAATTTATCTTATAAATCTTATGCCTTACAGCCTTGTTTTCGTTCACGTACAACTAAATATGTTGTATATCCTGACTATGGTCCATTACAGGTACTCTATAGCCATAAAAAAGAGGAACAGAGGTCAAAAGTCAATGTTAGGTGTACCTGAACTACAATGCTAATATTTAATAATGATGGGGTCTTTCTTATTATCCTTGGTCTTTTTAAGGCCCTCAATACCCACTACTTTTTCACAAATTTAGGTGCCAATGATGAAAATATTTGTACTATTTGTACCCTGAGGAGACTCTGAACCATTTGGACTTGAAAAGAACAAGTGTTTACTTAATCTCCCAATTCATAGGATGCCAGAAATCATAAGTTTACAAATATAAAACCCTAAACCTGGCTTCCCAGACATATTTTGGACTGGAAAAGATGTCTGAGGGGCTGAAAAACAAAAACAAAAAACAACAACAAAAAAACACGAGAAATAATGATTTTTTGATTTAAGTTTTAGCATTCAAATACTACAAGCAAACTTTGAACAAAATCACCACAGCAAAACACTTTAAATCTGTCTGATTTGACATCACCTGACCCAATTGGTTCCTCTCTGTATTGTTAATGGTTGAACTTTCAGAAGTGTGAATAAAATATGACAGGAGCAGCCTGGATATTCTGCTAATAAATCCCCATATATTCATATAGGGATATATTTAGAAGATATATTTGAATATATCCCAATATATTCAACTCCATTATGCTGATGCACTCCGATGAACTTGGCAAAAGACATCATCTTAAGCTTGTAGTCATGCATCGCCCTGTATAGAAAAACATCAGGCATATTATTTTAATACTAAGGGTAGCGCAAACATTTGCATAAATGTTGTGGGCTAGATGGATGAAAATCACCTTGTTCAATACGACTGCGCTGAAAGGCTACAATATGCCAACATTTTTATGAAACATTATAAGCAACGATCGATACAATAAAAAGCCTAGACCTTTAAACAGGAAACTCGATGAAAAGCCTGTTGCTATTCTGAGATGTCTTAGCTGTGAAGGCGGCATTATGAAGAACATAACACTTAGTGACAGACAGCACAGGAGGAGGTTTCTCCGTGCTTCTTAAGGGCCTCAAACATGACGAAAACGGCAGGAGTCTTGGCCCAGTGTTGCGTATGTTTAATGGGGTTCACACGAGATCCTTTCATGCTTTCTGAATTAGCTGTCGGTGTATCAAAGTCAGACTGACGTATGCTCGGCTCTCGTGGATTGTCGCAGTGTCTCTTAACAAGCCAAAACTCAAAGTAGAACATCAGATGAAGATGTTCTTCTAAACGAGTTAAACAGCAACTCGGTACCACAGAGCTCAGTGATTTTTTATTTAACATACTGGTAGCATGACTATATTTAGCTCTGTGTATCATCTTTTGTTTTGTTTGGAGCTAGTTTTCCCTGTTTAGTGTCAACCCTGGAAATCTCAGAGAATTCAAAAACCTATCAAACAAATAAGTGACATAATTCAGTTGATTAATTTCCTCTATTTAAAAATAAATAAATTTAGATTACCTTTTAATTTAAATTATCTTAAGTAAAGTTCATATTTAAAACATTCTAATAATTGAATAACTCTATTAAATGTAATATTTAGCAAATCTCATATTGAATACCCATTTTAATTTTTAATGTACAATATAATCTTGTGATTTCTAAACTCACTTAGAAAAAATATAGAATTTGAATTGTTTATTTATGGGTTATTACATGAAAAAAAGCATTTACTGAATCCCAATTCACCTACTTATACTACGCTCTAAAAGTATGTACTTTTTCTGTGAAGAAAAAGTACATGAGTGTGAAGGAGAAGAGTACGCAAATTTTGGGACATAATAACACATCATAAATGCTGCCGCAATAAATTGCCCTGTCAATCATATTGTTACAGTTAACGTCCTTAAATACACACTCCAGCTTTCATTTAATTTAATTTACACTACTCATCGATTCTTCCTGTCGTATTGGAGATTTTAGTATAAGGTTGATCTGCCAGGTGCAGCAATTTACTTATCATATCTGCAAGAATTTTAATATCAGTGCATCCCTATTATTCAGTGCATTGATTCTCAACCATGGGGGTTCAGCAAACTTCACAAATGGCCTCAAAATACCATCATATTATTTAAAGAGGCTATATGCAACTTTTTCCCCAAAATAAACGTAACAATAGCCTTTTTATTTTACCATTTATGACTCAAACATCTCCTGTTGAGCATACTGACACCTTGTCTGCTCACAGTGGGTGCACCTATAAGCCTGTATCCTATTTTTCTTATTTTCTGTCGGGTCGGATTTTTCCCGCGCTGTCTGCGGATGTGACGTCAAGCGCGTCACTCTGCCACCACCGCTAGTCAGCAAGTAGCCTACACTCGCAAAATGAACTCAAACAATATATGTATTTGACTGTTCTTACCTCTGTAATCATAATGTTGACCTCCTTGCAGCAGATTACTTGTGAAGTGTGGACGTACGAGCGCGCGCTGCGAGAGCGTGCAGAAAGTTCTGTTTTTTGGCCACAGGTGTCAGTCGTGAGTTTAAATTTCAGAAAAACGCATATAGGCCCTTTAACTGAAACAAAACGTGCGTTAAAGGGTTAGTTAAATGAAAATTACCTCATGATTTACTCACCCTCGACCTCGAGCCATCCTAGGTGTATATGACATTCTTCTTTCAGATGATTTCCTGGCTCTTCCAAGCTATATAATGGTAGTAAATGGCCGTTTCTGTTTTGTAGTCCTCCCGGAAGCTAGTTATTTTAGTCGATAACGTTTAAAATGTGGATTTTTTTTTACACAAACACATCACTTTATTAAACCTCCAGCGCCGTGTGGAGCACTTTTATCATGGATGGATGCACTTTGATGGACTTCAAAACAGAAACGGCCATTCACTGCTATTAAAAAAGCTTGGAAGAGCCAGGAAATCATCTGAAAGAAGAATGACATATACACCTCTAGGGTGACTTGGGTAAATTTCATTTTTGGGGGAACTATCCCTTTAAAATAAGCTAAACCAAATAAAATAATTCAATTCTAATTCACTGTTTTTTTCTTCTTTGAAGAATCACAGCATACTGTCTAGAAAAAAAGGGATTTTTAGACCTGGGAAAGTAATAAATTAATAAAATATGAATGCACCACAGACATTTTTTCATAAAAAATATATATATTTTTTAGCTATGTCAAGCTCTAAAATATATTTTATCGGGTAGAAATTAGAGTAAAAGAAAAAAAAATCCAAGGCCCATTGTCCACAAATAATATTCAAAGAACCGAAATTACATTTGGGTTTCCAGAAGTTTGATGAAAGCTGAATGAACTTCAGGGATAAAATTATTTTTAACCAATGCATTTACATGAATTTTCCAACTGTTCGAGATTTACAGGATGGGATATACAGTATATAGAAAATACTAACAGAACCACTGATTTATCACTACCCAGCCAACCTGTATTTCCATTTCACAAGTAGTAGTTTGTAGGTGCGAGTGAACAAAGACATGTTATCCATTAAAGCCATGAAGCGTGTGGGAATCCACCTCTAAGGAGGTATATGCATCTTTACCCTGTGTAGGTGTTTTTAGCAGCATTCGAGGAAATGTAAAGACACCGTGTGAGAATACCTACAAGTTTGCGTGTCTCAGATGTGGAAATATAACATTTGCTCGTGCGGAAGTGGGGCTGATTGTGTGTGTGTGTGTGTGTGTGTGTGTGTGTGTGTGTGTGTGTGTGTGTGTGTGTGTGTGTGTGTGTGTGTGTGTGTGTGTGTGTGTGTGTGTGTGTGAGAATCAACTTGCAGCTTTTGCTGTAATACATAGCAGCTTGCTCTCATTAGAGCTTAAAACCTCATCTTGTTTAATCAGCTTATACTTTGACTAGATTTACACAACCTCTTTTCCACACACTGACATGGAGCTCATAGTATATCATAGAACACATGACAGTGGAGACTCCAATCTCTAGCATTCTTCTCAGTCCCATTAAGATAATTCTAGCTGATTCCAGTATGTAACATTGTTTCTGATCCATTCTGGTTCTGTTTCTCAGTCTCTGTCTAATATGATTTTTATTATATCTCATGTTTGGGAACTGTGCCTATTGATGACTTTAGTGTCATGTAAAAACTAATCCTTTCCAATGGCCCTGGGGCAGACCAGTATGACCCTGTATAAACTGTAAACTGTAATCTGGGGTCACAATGTACACATAAAACATCTGGCACTGTTTACCTGGTATTAACATGTTAATACCAGGTTAACTGTGCGAGATGATATGTGTGTATGTTGTGACCCTAGATTAAAACATTTTCAGGGTCATACTAGTCTTAACAGATAAGCAAAAATGTAAATGATGCCCAACACTTTTTCGATCAGATCATTTGAATGTTCACCTACATTCTGAGGTAAACCACTCCGGTAGTTTGATCAGTAGGGTATATTTCTGGCAGATATTAAAACACTATATTGTTTTGACTAAAATAAAATAAAAAATAAAACTGAGATAAATAAATTTAAATGCCATGTTACAACCAGGTGTAAACAGCGATGCGTCTAAGATGGCTTTCCACTTGTGATCGAATCACCTGAGACATATTAAAACTAGATGCACTGGTCGGTCCCAGACTTGTACACAAACTGCATTGCAATATTTTTGTATTTGTGTGGAAATATTGTCAAATCTGTAAACAAGACCTTAACAAAGGTCAGAGATGGAGCACGCAGAAGACGGTCGGCAAATAGAGGAGAATAGATAAAATACTGTACCAGGCACAGCAAGCTTATGGTTTGCGATGCTCGAAATATTGGAAGAAAAATATAAATATTGAATTGGGGGTGGGGGTTTATATGAATGTATTTCTGAAGGGAACTTGCAGTCTTCAGAAAAGTTGTTATGACGTTTTCTTTTCCTCTTACCTCTGTGTAATGCCAATTAAAGTAGTGTTTATGAGCACAGCACTGCTTTGTGTACAGCGGTAAACCATAACTGCCATCTACTGTCCGAGAGTAAACGCCAAGCGGCAACCTCCCTGTATCTCTCTTGAAACCAACACGAAAGTAAATTAAACGGCAATTCATCAACTGGCCGCTTAAGGCTGGCTGCAAAAGCGGGTCTGCATCTCCCCATGTTGAAATGTCCAACTTTATAGCAAAAAAAAACGTTTACAGCCTGGAAGAAAAATTGGCTTTGGTCAAAGTCCTCTTCGGCAAGTCATCCCACTCGACCGCCATCTTGGCAACGCCTCTGGGCAGCTATTTCGGACTAACAAGACCAGGCTCCTATCTAAATGAATGGGCAGAGAGACAGAACTGCACGTTCACTGGTCACCGGGACATAAAAAACATGTATAGAAACAGCAGTAAAATATGATAAAAATCGCTGAAAAAGTTTGATGACTTTGCCCCAAAATAAGGTTTAAAACGCCTTTTCCCCCACAGGTTATAGTTTTCACAACACCAACTTAAATTACGTCTTTTACATGATGCTCTACAGCACATACTTAGAATGTAAGGTAACATATTTGTGGTCGATATAAAATGCTTTAACTACCTTGGTAGTCCGGCGCCTTCGCGTTATCACCCAATTATACATATGGATTCCATCTGATCTTGCACACAACACAACTCGCTGTCGCCAAATCGTCTCCGCTGTCGCAAACCTCAACTGTGCGCATGCGTCAGTGGAACCAGACGATAGGCTTAAATGTTTTCCTGGCTTGACACAGACGTTTGGCTTTCCAGCGGGAGGGCGGGACATGTGCATACAACCGCCAACTTTGGCGTTAAGGGTTTTCCCTATATAGTTGTATTGAGGATTGAGGAAGTGGCTCTATATTAGGGTGTACTCACACTAGCCAGTTTGAACCGTGCCCGAGTGCGTTTGACCACCAAAGCGCGGTTCGTTTGACTAGTGTGAGTGCTCCGAACCGTGCCCGGGCGCGGCTCGATTAGCCGGCCCTGGCCCGCTTGGAGGAGGTGGGCCAGAGCACGGTTAAGTTGGACTCGGGCGCGGTTCGCATGCAGTGTGAGCGCTAACAGCACGGAACAGCATTGTGTTCAGAGCAGCCCGTTCTCATCCCAAGGCGTCATACAGGTGACGCGCGTCTAAATCCGACGCACATGGCATCCTTTAGCGTCAATATGAGACGCAGATCCCAAGGCGTCATAACCTAACGCTACCCCAGACCTAAACCTACCCATAACAGTGCGTGTTATATTGACGCTAAAGGGTGCCATGTGCGTAAGATTTCGACGAAATGTCATATGGCGCCACATATATGACGCCAAAGGATGAGAATGCGTTGGTTCAGAGAGCCTCCGCTCTTCTTGTTTATCCCGAAACCGTCGCACCATAATGACGTAAGCGTGCTCCGGCACAAATGTTGAAACCCTATGTGAGTGCAGGCCAGAGGGGGAGTGGGGAGGGGGGACAATCGTACTCAGGCCCGGTTCATGGCAACCGTGCCTAGTGTGAGTACACCCTTAGTCTTTTTAACTTATATAAGTCTCTATATAAATTGTCTCTGATTTGGTCTATACAGTTAATCTTGCCCTTCATGACAACTGTGAGGGGGGTGAATTTTTTTATAACTCATCCGTTCAGGTTAATTTACCTCAATAGTAAGCTTGGTTTAAATCGGTACAAAATCAACTGCCAATATCTTTCATCCATAGACAACTTGATCACGTTGAGCTAGGTGGGCCTGGTTTCAGCACCAGGCTCCTCAGCTCTACCCACGTCCTGCCTTTTTGCCCATTTTGTGCCCTCCCACCGGGAGTGACGCGCTGCCAAGATGGGCACGCCCACTTTAGGCTTCAAAAACGGTCTTCAGAAACCTACGGGTGATGTCACGGACACTACGCCCATATTTTTTTACAGTCTATGGTAAACACGCATTTTCATTCAGTACGTCTGCTGTTTTTGTTTTGTGTGGGTATGTTTTATGTTGCATAATATCACAAAGCTGAAGTCAGACCATGATGTTTTTCCTTTAAATCTTTAAATTATACAATCTAATTTAAATCAAAATCAATTCCTCATGCAACATGTGCTGTGCTCATAAACCGATATTTTGTATGGTACTCCAGTTGCAATACAGCAGACAAGAGAGCCCTTCAAAGGGTAATCAATACAACCCAAAATCACTGGCTGCATACCCTCCCTGGAAGACATTGCCTGCTCCCGCTATCTCTCTAGGGCCAAACATATCACCAAGGACACATCACACCCAGGACACCACCTGTTTGAGCTCCTGCCCTCAGGCAGGCGGTACAGATCCTTAAGAACAAGGACCAATTGCTTTAAGGACAGTTTTTTCCCCAAATGCTATCAGGACTATAAACTCACATATACACTAAACAGGGAATTTCACAGTAAAACACTATCTCTTGTCATAACCTCAATGACTTTCATTCAATCTCTACTTTTGCCCATGTTGCTGTCTATATCTTATGTAGAATGTCAATGTGCAATACTACCACTTGGTCACTTAACTTATCAGGACTTTAAACTCTAAATTGCACTAAATATGAAATGTAAATGCTTTTACAATTACTATCACTACTCACTTACTCAACTGCGATCACTTATTCAATTTATATCTAGACTTTTTGTTCCAATGTGCAATATTATGACTTGTGGTAGTCACTTGCGGTACATACTTTAGTCTTATTTATTGTCGAATGTTATATGTTTGTTTTTCTTGTTTTTCAGGAGCAGTGTTCTTAATTTCGTTGTATACAAAGATATACAATGACACTAAAGGCTTTCACTGCAATGTGTGTAGCATCTTTGTTTAGATAGTGATTAAAATCCAGTGGTTGCCTGTAGTATGACCTGTAATGTAACAAATAATGAACAAATAAATTTGATTAAAAAAAGAAAGAAAATCAGCAACCGTTAACGGAACTGGCCAATTTGCTTGCCGTCAAATGTAATCAGCTATGAAAAACATTATGATCGGTGCATCGCTGTTTAATACCAGTTGTAAACAGGGTTTCTGTGGTCTGTGGGCACCTGCTCAGGTTTGTATGCTGAACAGCAGCAAAGGCTAATAATGAGCATTTTCCCCAACAAGTGCTTCACGCCTAAACAGCCGGAGCCCGAAATATCAACGAGGAATAAATGTCCTATGCAAGCCAAGCTAAAGGCCCTCAGAGAAACAGGAGATCAAAGAAATCCTGCTGGCTGAGATCCAAAGATGTGGATGCGGGAATGAGGGGAAGAGCATGCAGAAGAGGGATGGAAAGCTGTGGCTGATGTCAGGAGGAGATGGGGGCTTTCGCAAAGTTAATTAATGGACATTAATTGCACTCATTAAACACTGACTGGTTTTAACAGGTTTTAGAGTGTCTGGACATTTGCGGTGCTAAGCCCTGCTACGATGAGAAAGAGGTAGCTCTTTAGCTGAGAGCACTACGGCCGTCTGATAAAAATTACACACTCAAAGCACTTTTCACACGTTTAAGTGGACACGGAGACAGCGAGAGAGAGGTCAAAACCCTCATACCATGATATTACTGCAGTTTATGGAAACCTATATTGATGAAAATACCATGGTACTGATTAACGTACGTCAGAATACCATTTTAATACAACATGTAGAAAAATATTCAAAGAAGAAAACCTGAAAAGATATAGAAAAAAAAGAGATATGGCCAGAGTTTATTTATACAGTTTTTTTTTTCGTTTTTTTTTTTCATTTTTAGTCAGTTTAATGAAAATGTCTTTTAAATGTAGTCAGTATTTCATCATGTTATATTCATTCATATTAATCAAATTTACAATTTTAGTTGATGAAAATATTTCAGTTATACCAAATAATTAAAATATTTTATATATTAATTTAAACGTAAAAAAAAATGTTGGGGTCAGTCAGGCTTTAAAAAAAAATATAATACTTTTATTCTCCATGGACACTTTAAATTGAACAAGAGCGATAGTAAAGACATATTACAATATGTCAAAAAACATTCTTTTTAATTTTTTTTTTAATATTTCATAATACTCCTATTTCCCGATTACTTTGATCAAAATTATCTTACTAATTGATCTTAAAAAATGTAATTACTTTTAATCAGATGGATCAACATGTCATGACTTGTATACAAACTAAGGCTGTAAAATCGATTAAAAGGTGATAAATCGCATCTAATGTAAAAGTAACATAATATACAGTATACACACACAGAGAAAGATATATAAAATATATAGAAATGTAATAATATATTACATGTATATCTACACACACACACATTTGTGTTAACCAGGAGAGTCATCAGGCAGCAAGACTTTCACACGACCCAATCAAAACATCCAAAGCCATGAGCTTCAACTCACTCTATGCTCACCTCCAAATCGAACCAGCGGCCCTGAGTGAGAAGGAAACATTTTATTCCCATAATGTTTTCGTAATACAGATGAATCATCTGGGAAAGTGACACTTTGAGTGTGGTTCCCGGGGCTAAACATATCTCTCAATGGAAATGCTCACCCATCTCTCCACAGCTGAGAATGTCCCTCATTATTATTGAGCAGACATCCGGAATAGGACTCTGCTTATTTTGAGGAAAGTGGGAACATACTTTAAAGAAACAGGTGGAACATTCATCCCAGGAGATGGTTGGAGAGAAATGAAATGTTTTGTACAAAATGAGGCAAGGCTCTTAATAAAGAAATAGCTGAGAATGAAATTTCTGTCATTATTTACTCATTCTCATATTGTTCTAAACTTGTATAACATTCTTTCTCTAGCAAACTAAAGTCTACATGCTCTGTTCCATGCAATGACAATGAATGTGCTTTCAGGCTTCTATAAAGATGCAAAAGCACAATAAAAGTATCATAGAATTTGCCATCATGACTTGTACGCAATATTCTATGTTCATTCAATGTTCTATGTAGCTTTGTGTGAGAAGAGGACTGAATCTACATCATTCACTTAAATCTTTACATTGATCTTTGCTTGAGAGAAGTAGCAATGTCCAATTCATGAACAAATCATTCTTTGTTTTGAGTCAAAATTTTCAAGGAATCAATTGATCTGGTTCACAAGACCCCTCTGATCTCATGAATCAGATTATTACAGTTAGAGCTGTAATAATCTTTCTCATTCACATTTTGATAAAGCAATATCAATTCTTAAAACCCAAGAATCGGTCTTTCAGCTTATGCCGTTTTCAGCTGATGAATGAACAACATTGTGGAGCGCCTCCCATCCAATAAATCTCAATAAGCAATGTTACTTCTGATATGAAACAAAGCCTTGGCTTTCAAATTTTGACAATTTTATTATGAAATTTAAACAATAGTGTTTTGCCGCTCTTTAATGTAATAGATCGCTGTTACGCCTCAGTTCAAGTGGCACGTTTATTGATCATCTCTTCCACTTTACTATTAGTTATAGCATAAAATAAAGGTGAATGATCATCATAAGGTTATGTATGTTGAAAGATACAGTACAACTTGCCGAAATCCATATCATGTCTCATGCAATTGCTCAATAAGTGTTTCAACTGCAGAACAACGTCAGTTAAAAAGCTTGAGAACAATATTTCACATAATGCTACAATAACCTCAGAAAAGCTATTCTTATATCATGTCCATATACTCCATTGTATCGAGTCGCAAGCTTGTGAATCAAATCGAATCATGTTTGCTTCAATGCCCAGTCCAAGCTCCAGTAACTGACTCAATCCAGATGATTCAGACTCCAATAAATATAATTATTTAGAAGACCAGGAAGTTTTTAGCAGGTTTATTTTTTTTTTTTTTTTTTGCAGGGCTTTTTGTTGTCACAGCACATTGTTTGTCATTAAATAGAACTGCTAGCGTTCATTAGCATTAACATTATAACCAATCGAAGTGGTAGGTGTGGTCAGACTCGTTCTTAACCTACACTGGACCATGATTTGTACTTTTGTATGCTGCATGCCGGGTTTGCGCAGACTGTAACAAGATGTAATTGAGAAGAATAATGGCTGTCCACTTCATGTTATTAACTAGCGACTGTAATAGCTAGCTTGTGTCTGCAATTGTGTCTAATTTTCTGCTGAGCCCCAGATACGGGCTATGGAGGGGAATAATGATATGTTTTTTAATGAGCGCAGAGGTCTTTTGCAGATTCAAACACACTGCCTTTTTTAACCAAGGACATCTACCCAGGCCGGTCCACAGTCCTGAGGTACGTGTGAGTGTATGTGGTACCCACCTCTCAATGATGTCAGCGATCACACAGGCAAACATCTGGAGACCCTCGGGCAACTGCAAGGCCACTGCAGGTCAAAGACAGAGAGTACAGTCAGTGCAATATAATACTATATAGGGCTGCACAATTTGGAGAAAAAAATCTAATTGCGAAATATATATATATAAATAAATAAATAATTGTGTGTGTGTGTACTGTGCAAAAGTCTTAGGCAGATTAGTATTTTCACCCAAAAAAAAAAAGTTTTACACCAGTTATTTATATATTTTGCTGTAGTGTGTCAATAGGAAATATCAGTTTACATTTCCAAACATTCTTTTTGCCATTAATTGCAATAATCCAGTGAATTTTTTTGTATGCACAAGAAATATCTGACAACAGCCGGTATGCACCACACGCAGATCTGATCTCACCATCGAGTCCATCTGGGATTACATGAAGAAACAGAAAAAAAACGAGACAGACTAAATCCAGAAGAACTGTGGCAACATCTTCAAGACACTTCAATGGAAAGGTCTAAGGATTTATTATAAAATATTATCATGATACAAATCTGAGAATTATGATTTTTTTGTTAGGAGGTATGCAAAATAAAAAAGTCCATGTGTTTAATAAACAAAAGCATCAAGCTATAACTGTAGCTGAATAAAAAGAAGGATAGAAATGCTTTGATTAAAGAGCCCCTATCATGGATTTTTGAAAATGACTGTTCATGTAGTGTGGAATATAACTCTAAGGGAATGAAAACATCCTGCAAAGATTTATATCTGAAAGTGCACCGTATATAAAGTTATTGTCTTTCAAAAGTGAGAGTCGACTCTGAGTCTATGAAATGAATTGTTTTTGAAACGAGTCATTAGCTGTTTCGTAGTGACGTAGATATGAAACATTAGCATATTGTTTACTGCGCGCGCAGACGGAAGTGTAAACTTGAAGTCTAGAACACATTCAAATACTTCAGCTGAATAGCATCATGTCGAGAAGATGCTGTGTTCTACAATGCAAAGATAGTTCAGCCACTTTGTTTTCATTGCCCAGGGACGAGCGTTTGCAACGATACCACAACAGTACAGCCCGAACCTTGTGTCGTCATTTTAATGACGAATCATTCAACAACATAAATGAATTCAAATGTGGATTCGCAAGCCGGTTGTTCCTGAAGGAGGGCTCAGTACCCAGTGTATATGAATCAGCTTCCTCCTCCGAATCACAACCTGTAAGTATTATTAATAATTGTTGCTTTTATGGGTTTTGTAGCGTCGGGGGCGCAAGGAGGGAAGGCGCAGTAAGTATGTGTGTGTGTTGTGTAATCGCTCAGCGCAGCTTCTAGGTCTAGGTCTCCAATGTCAAATTTTTTTAAATATGTGAAATGTTTGTCGCTGTTATTGGAGTTGTCATAAAGAATAGAGCAATACCATGTAGTACTGCAGTGCTTTATCAATATGTTTATGCATTGGGCTAACAAACAATAACTGACTGGGTCATCTGACCAATCACCGCAGATTAGCGTCACGCAAAGGAGGGGTTTGGAAAAATGAGTCGTTGAACGAATCATTTGGGAGTCGGTGAGCAAATCAGGTAAAAATAAATGCATATTATAAGACAACAAAAGTGTTTTTTGTCATTGTATGCATGTAAAACTGTTGTTGGGGACTCCCAGAATAATATTAGGAACATTTGAAATGCCATAATAGGTGCCCTTTAAACAAAGCCAAGAAAACACACGATGGCCGCAATATATGGTGTATTTGAGTTCTTCAAGTCTTCTCGGTATTTTCATAATACTAAAGTATATTTATATGCAATGCTAATCGACATATCCTTTATCATTGTATAAAACAAATTCCACTGTTTGTTTCATTATATAGCCTAGTAAGCTATGCGTATTTTAATTTAATATCGTTTGTTATATCGATTTCTTTCAGCGTGTATGTACAGTTGTTCGACATAGCAGAGTGCTGATGAGTATAGCTCTTTTGGTTAAGAGGTAAGTACTATTGTTCATATACAATTGTCAGCTATTGAAGAACAATTAAAATTCATAAATTGAGGGCGGTTTTAGCTTGGTAACGTGGATCAAGGAGATCAGGATCTTAGAATTAAGTTTAAAGGGATAGTACACCCAAAAATGTACTCCCCCTCACATGGTTTCATTCTCATTTAAAAGTATTAAGTATTGGCACATCTCCTGGTTGAATGTATTGTGGTTCCATATACTGTAAATTAAATGAAAGCTGTTTATCATTGTAAAGTTTCAAGTAATACACACACAGCTAGTGTAAGTTCAACAACAATAGACTGTTTTATTGATGTCATACCACTTCCTTTTAACAGGGGTCGCCATCGTGACGTTAACATCAATGCAAGTATTTTAAAGTGATAGTGCCACAACTCTACATCCCCTTTCTTCCAGATAGCATGTAAATCAACTTAACACAACCAAACTGGAATACAACATGTACTGAATTTATCTGATTATCAGATCACCTACTACAGAACTAATTGTGACACAAAACATAACAAGTATGGTGACATATGAGCAAACACAGTTGGTTTAGTTTTTTAGCCACGTACCGACATAGTCCTGATAACGCTTATTGGGTTGGCTAACTCTGCCCGCTCGAGTCACCACCAACTGTCTCTCAGATGAGTCAGCAGTATTGACCACTGGTATGATACTAGGAGGTGTAAGTGGTGGGTTGGCTTTAACCACTGGTGTGATACTAGGAGGTGTAGATGGTGGGTTGGCATGGTTGGCATTTTGGGTAGTTTCTCTATCAGGTGAGGTGGACCTCAGTGGCACGTCCTCCTCAGAGCTTGCCGTTGGGTTTTCCTCAACCCGGAGGAGATGTCGCC
This sequence comes from Chrosomus eos, assembly GCA_036326025.1. Classification (NCBI taxonomy): domain Eukaryota; kingdom Metazoa; phylum Chordata; class Actinopteri; order Cypriniformes; family Leuciscidae; genus Chrosomus; species Chrosomus eos. Next base: position 25,128,695 of record CM070825.1, on the reverse strand, counting down.
TGTTCCTGATATATTTCTTCCCTTGTGACGCTAATACATAGCTATTAGGCTGCTGAGCTGGGCCTTCCACTCTTGCCACTTGATCAAAACCACGTTCAGTGTGCACTCTGACTGTTTGACCTGGTCTTAGTGCAGAGAGGCGGTGTGCACTGCGGTCATGATACACTTTCCCCCTCATTCTGTGTTTGTAGATGGTGGCAGCCACATTGACTTGGATAGCAGGCCTAAGCATGTCTGTGGTTGCTGGCAGGAAGGTCCTGGTTTGCCTGGACATGAGGCGCTGAGCAGAGGAAGGGAGCCATCACGGGGAATGTTGCGAGTGTGGAGAATGGCTGCTTGGATATCTGTGCCATCACGGTGGCACTTCTCCAGCAGGTGCTTAGCAGATCTCACTGCACGCTCAGCAAGACCATTGGATTGTGGATAATAAGGACTGCTGCGGATGTGTTTAAAGTCCCATGCTTGTGAAAAGTTTGCAAAATCCCTTCCAGTGAATTGGGTCCCATTATCTGTCATGAGGGTGTGGGGCACACCATGTGTTGCAAAGTGTACTGCATTTCGTTATTCATCTGTACGACGTGAGGAGAGCACCTGGACAGCCATCACTTCTAGTAAGTCATCAGTAAGTGGGGGCTCAGACTCGGGTAAGTGTGCACGCGACAACGCGTCTGCAACAAACAGTTCTTTCCCACGCTTATACATCACATCCAAATCGTAACGTTGCAATTTAAGCATCATACCCTGCAGACGCGATGATGCGGTGTGCAGTGGTTTCCTCAGGATAGTTATAAGGGGCTGATGATTCGTTTCAGCAATGACGGGGCGGCCATAGATGAAATCGTGAAATTTTTTAGCTGCAAACACCAGTGCTAACATCTCTTTTTCAATCTGGGCATACCTGGACTCCGTCGGTGTAAGGGCCCGTGATGCGAATGCCACCGGCCTCCCGTCTTGGAGGCACACCGCCCCCAGACCATGTTGGGAGGCATCTGCTGATATAACCACTGGCTTTGATGTATCAAAAAATTGCAGCACAGGGGGATTAGTCAGTGCCTGCTTCAGTTTGCTGAAAGCCGCATCATGGCTTTCATGCCAGTGCCACTCCACGTCGTGGTGTATCAGTTGTCTCAGGGGACCAGTCATGTCACTGTACTGGGAAATGAATTTGGACAAATAGTTTGTCATGCCCAGAAACTGCTGTAGGGCCTGTTTGTCCTGTGGCCTCTCCATCTCGCAGACGGCCTTGATCTTTTCCTGATCTGGCTTAACACCATCAGCGGTTAACAGGTGTCCCACGTAGTGTACACAGTTGACTCTGAATTTGCACTTGTCAGGATTAAGCTTCAGGTTGATGGCACGGATCCTGTTCAAAACCTGTTTTAAGCGTTCATCATGTTCTAGTAAGGTACGTCCCCAGATGAGGATATCATCGACCACAATCTCACAAGGCTGTCCTGCAAATAGCTGTTCCATGACATTTTGGAAGACCTCGCTGCCTGTGCATATGCCATATGGCATTCTCAGAAACCTATATCGGCCATGAGGTGACATGAAAGTTGTGAGTTTGGAGGATACGCGGTCCAGGGGTATTTGCCAAAACCCACACTTGGCATCTAAGATGCTAAATATTTTGGCACCGGGCATGTCCGCAATGATTTGGTCAATTGATTTGAGCGGATGGTGGGGTCTAAGAAGGGCCCGGTTTAGATGCACTGGGTCAATGCAAAGTCGCACTGTTCCAAGGAGGTCGCACTGTTCCATCTTTTTTTTTCGCTGCAACCATGGCAGACACCCATTCTGTTGCGTCGTTTTCTGGCATAATTACCCCCAGGGCAGTCATTCGGTCCAGCTCCGCCTTGACCTTGTCTTTCATGGCGATAGGGATCCTGCGGGGAGCACATATTGTAGGGGCAACAGTGTCATCTAGTCTCATATGATATATCACCGGCAATTTACCTAGGACACTAGTATCAAAAATGTCTTTGTACTCCAGTATTTCTGGAGCTTCTTGTTGCAGCATATGGACGTCAGGTCCTAAACGTATAAGACCAATAGCAATACTGTCCTGTAGTCCCAGTATGGGTTTTACATCCCTATTGACCACATGAAACTTGAACTGTCCCTGTGTACAATGCAGTGTTACAGTGCCATCAGTTTTAATTGACTCACCTCCATAAGCCACTAGATTGACCCTTCCATTTGGGTCCACATGCACTGTGTGGTCAACCGTATGCAGCAGTTTTCTGGGCAGCACATTACATTTAGCACCAGTGTCCACTTTTACCTTCAATTGTCCCTTTCCATTCTTCATTTCAAGCGTGGCGAAGATTTCCCCCTTCTGTGCAGGTGTAAGTATCGTATCACAGTAGAAAGTCTCAACCATATGATTGTCTGGTTCAGTGGTCAATTCATTCACTCTACCCATTTCTCTTCTTCTGTATGGAGCAAAGGCTTTGGGGCGAACTGTGGCCTGCGCCTAGCAAAGTGATTAAGCTTTCCACAATTATTGCATGTCTTATTGAAAGCAAAACATCTGCTGCGGTCAGGTGAATGTTGGCCATTACAATTGCCACAGCGAGCCTTCTGAATTGAGCAGACTTCAGCTTCCTTATGAAGTTCCCTAGAGCTTTTCTCTGACTGTTCATGGAGCATGCTAATGCTAACTGCCAGTGCAAGGGTGAGATTCTTTTCACGCAATAACTGTTTGCGGAGGATGTCGCTCTGTATCCCACACACGATGCGATCCCTGATCAATTCATCACAGAGCACGCCAAAATCACACTTTTTCGCCAATATTTTTAAAGTGGAAACATATGCCTGAATAGACTCACCGGCTCCTTGACTAGTGGTGTTAAAAACATGCCTGTCCATAATGACGTTTTTCGCTGGCAAACATAATTCAGCAAACTTTACCAGTAGAGTCTCTGGTTCTTCGTGACTTTCCCCCTCTCCATAAACGAAGGAGTCCGACTTTTCAACAGCCTCCGGGCCGGCTAGGTTCAGTAGCGTGTAGGCTTGAACTTTCTTAGATTTATCCGCCAGTCCTGCATTGCAATAGATTGTCCATTCTTTCTCAAATTTCCGCCAGTTGTCAGCAACATTGACATCAAAAACTAATGGATCTATACGACGGAGTCCTTGAGCCATTACCAGCCACTTCTGACACCATGTAAAGTTTCAAGTAATACACACACAGCTAGTGTAAGTTCAACAACAATAGACTGTTTTATTGATGTCATACCACTTCCTTTTAACAGGGGTCGCCATCGTGACGTTAACATCAATGCAAGTATTTTAAAGTGATAGTGCCACAACTCTACAATCATATTGATGTCTGTCAATTTTTGTGTGTTGTTCTCTATAGGCAGCAACAATCTGGGATCTGCATTGGCCCTGTCAAGTCTGGAGAGTGTTTTTACAGTTTAATGAATTCAATTTTAATAATTGTTTTTAAACGGACTTCTGAGTGTTGTCATAATTGACGTGACATCTAATATAACTGTGTGAAATATTTTTTTGTATACAAGCCTTTATATTTCATTATTTTTTTAAGCGTGTAACAGATTGTAGTTAATTATAATATGTTGTGTATATGTGTGTGTATGTGAATATAAAAACTACCGTAATCAATTATACTGCATAGTAATTTTACAGTATTTTAAAATAGTGTAAAAACAAGAACTGTAATTCATTTTACAGTATAAATATACTGTAAGTTATTATACAGTATGCTGTGAACTACTGTAGTTAGATTTACAGTAATTTTACCATGGAATAAAATACTGAAGCTTGCTGGATATTTGTTGCCAGTAAGTTACTGTTGATTTTACGTTAAATTTGTTACAGTGTATAAAATAATATAACATACTGTCTGCCTCATTCTATGATAAGAAGCCACATCAGCTCACAAAAGTAGGTTATTGAACTGATACAAGAACAAACATTTACCAATACAGCCACCAATACAACAAGCATCCCTATTATAATCTGTATTCTGTCAAATTTACTCTAAAAAAGTGCGTCTGTGAAATGTGATTGAATTAAGTTCGACAGATGTCACTCACTCAACATGTGAGTATGAGACCTTAAAACAAATTAAATATTTGTCGAGATAAAAACGCAATGCCTTACCTTCTGTTCAGCAGTTAATAATGATTTTATGTGTACTGAGCTATATCACAAGAAACAATATTTGAAACAACACTCTGAAACATCGAGTGGAGACATCCACCTATGGGAAGGGCATCCGTACCTGACCTCTGCAGAAGCATCCAATTGCACCAAGTCAGGCTAGACAGACAGAAACGTGCAGCCAATGCCAGGTTAGGCCCCACCTTCTTACCTGAGGGCATTTAACGCCTGCAAGCGCTGCTATTCTCCAGTAATTATATTCGTTGCTCGTGCAGAAAGCTGGGCAAAGCTGGTGAATTTCTCCACTCGATGTTTCAGAGAACCGGGGTTGCGATAGTACCCTATTGTTCTCTTTCATCATCTCGTGTTCGAGATCCACCTATGGGAGAGACATTGACAGCTCCCCGATTTCCCAATACACTCACAGTGAGGTTCTGTAAGCCAGAGGAGGACGGTCCCCCAGGGAGGCAGTGCCTGACACGTCCCATAATCATGAACCTGCAATCCTGGCACACACACACGATAATAACCCCAGCAACACACATGTGTATTTATACACCCAGGAAGGAATGTAAATGCATGCTTGGTGACAGGAATGTGCATGGCCTGCCGGCCCATTCACCCCCTATTCTTTTACTTCCAATGGGGTTGCAGGGAAGGGCTAAGAAGACCCCACCCCAAAACAGAATGTGCTACCGAAATTCTAGTGACATCCAGCCGGTAGTAACGCACAAAGGTATGAGGATAAGCCCAACTGGAAGTGGAGCAGATGTCCTGCAGTGATACTCCCCTAAACAAAGCCCAAGAAGCGGCTAAGCCCCTCGTGGAATGAGCTCTGATGTCCCCTGGGGGCTGCACTCCCTTTGATTCATATGCCAAAGCTATAGCATCCACAAGCCAATGTGAGAGGCATTGCTTAGATATGGGACTCCCTCTGTGAGGCTCCCATGAAACAAAGAGCTGGTCGCTCTTCCGGAACACGAGTCGCACGTAACGACAGGAAAATCACATTTTGACTGGGTGTAAAATTGATTGTCACACAGACAGAAACTTCGAGGGCTTAATGAGAGCCCGAATGGCAGAACTGTGAATTCGTAACATGTGCCTTGGTAGGCGAAACGAAGAAACTTTCTGTGTGGAGGATTTATGGAATTATGTGGGAAAAAAGCATCTTTCAGATCGACCGCTGGGAACCAGTCGTTCCATTTTATGAAGCGGGCGAGCGAACCATAAGTTAACATTTTGAAATTTTATTTCGTTAAATGTTTGTTCAAGACACAGAGGTCCAAGATTGGGCAGAGAGAGCCGTCCTTCTTTGGACCAGGAAATAATGAGAATAAAATCCCTGATTCATCAGATTTGGGGGCACCACCTGAATCGCTCCCTTGTTTAGAAGGGAAGATATTTCCTCTTTCAGAATTTGTGCAGTGCTCTCGTGTGTGAAGAGAGAATCCCGTTGAAATGCCCACTCGGAATTCGTGACTTGTGAGTGTTCCCGCCAGAGTGTAAATCCAACCGAACTGTGGAAGTGCAGAGATCGTGAGAAGCGAATGTCAACTGGAGAATAGCAGCACTTGTTATTTGCCCTCAGGTAAGAGGGTGGGGCCTTACCTAGCATTGGCTGACCGCTTCTGTCTGTCTAGCCAGACTTGGTGCAATTGGATGCTTCTGCAGAGGTCAGGTACGGATACCCTTCCCATAGGTGGATCTCGAACACGAGATGATGAAAGAGAACATCTGAGCAGAGCACTACAGCAACTAATTATTTAAATATTTATGCATACTTATTATTTGGCCTCTGTCTCACACTTTCACAATGCCAAAACACAAAAGTCATGCCTCATTATAAACAACCAGTTTCAATCATGAAATGCAGCAACAAATTGTACAGAGAAATTAATTGGTTCAAAGAGACAGAGCACTGGCTATTTCTATCTGGCACATTGCTAAGGTTGAACACAAACCTAAACGTTGTCAATGTCTCTGTGGAAAAACATTGTTTTGCTTATTGCTGCACTGGTACATATGAAATTCTGAAACGTTTGTATTATTACTGTGTTGTCTTCTTCACTGATTTTTTTTGTATTTTTTTTTTTATTATTCATACTAGTACTACTATCTATAAAAAAATATAATGAATAATTAATATAATTAATTATATAATTAATTAGATAATACAATACAATATAATTTAGCTAATACAATATAATACAAAATAATTAGATGCATGTTCTGAGATAAGTGGTGGTCAGGTAAATGTATATGCACACATTCAAGATCCACTGCATATAAATCACTCTAAGCAGCTGGCAAAGTTGGCATGAAGCATAAATGCAAAGTTGGCACAGTTTCAGACAAGCTAACCATTTTAACAGCTGCAATAACTTGCTTGTCACACTAAATTTACACCATACCTAAAAACAGTGACAAAGATACACTTTATATTTATCGAGAGAACTCAAGACAGTGCAAAAAAAAAAAAAGAAGCCGTTACATAGGGTGGAAATACATGTAAATATAAAAGCTGAGTGGTATACCTTGGAACCATTACAATGTGTTAAAGGGATAGTTCACCCAAAAATAAAAATTAGCCCATGATTTATTCACCCTCAAGCCACCCTAGGTGTATTTGACATTCTTCTTTCAGACGAATACATCAGAGTTATATTAAAAAATGTCCTTGGCTTTTCCAAGCTATGTAATGGCAGTGAATGGCCGTTTCTGTTTTGAAGTCCATAAAAGTGCATCTGTAAACCATAAAAGTGCTCTACAGGGCTCTGGTGGGTTAATAAAGGCCTTCTGAAGAGAAGCCATGGGTTTTTGTAAGAAAAATACCCATATTTATAACTTTATAATCTAAAATAACTAGCTTCCACCAGACGACCGTACGCATACAACTCAAGTCGACTTGCGCCACAAGAGTAACCTGTGACACATGCATGACGTAGGATGTAGTAGTATCGTAAGCTTAGACACCTCCGCGGTTTAAAAAAATAGGTCTGTGCAACTGTAGCTTCTCTATTCTGACATTTCTCTTCAAAATTTCTAATTCGCGACCAGTGTTTTGTTTTGCTCTTTCCTCTGAGCTTCCACGTTCTCCATTATGTTGTGCATCGGGTCAAGGGTTAGTCTTCCACCGTAAATCGATGCGTACGGTCGTCTGTCAGAAGTCAGTATTTATAGTTTATAAAGTTTTAAATATTGGTATTTTCCTTACACAAACCAATGGCTTCTCTTCAGAAGGCCTTTATTAAGCCCCCGGAGCCATGTGGAGCACTTTTATGATGGACAGATGCACTTTTATGGACTTCAAAACAGAAACGGCCATTCACTGCCATTATAAAGCTTGGAAGAGCCAGGACATTAAAGGTGACATATTATGCCCCTTTTCACAAGATGTAATATAAATCTATGGTGTCCCCAGAATGTGTCTGTGAAATTTCTGCTCAAAATACCTCCAAAACATTATAACTTGTCAAATTTGCCCCTTTTTGGGTGTGAGCAAAAACGTTCCAGAAAAGGGGCCGATCCTTTACATGAGCTTCGGATACAATAATAAAAGATGCAAATCACACTCAGCCAAAATTCCAGAAATAACCAGTAGCAGAGTGCAGCATTATGGAGAGACTCAGGAAGAGTCAACTTTTAGACTGCACCTGGACGATTCTGAATGGTTAGTGGATACATTTATGTAGTTGTGGTGGAGTTATTCTACATCTACAACTATCTCTTTAAACTAAGAAAAAATCAATACATCAGCCCTTATTGAGGACAGATACTGCCATACAAAGCATATCCACACTTAAATTCAATTAAATGATAACAATTCAATAAGTGACTACATATTCCTAAAACATGCAAAGCTGTTAACTTCAACATATTAATAGTGATGGAAATCTAAACATATTACTTTACAAAATTAAAACATGACGACATAATACTTTATATACCCAATTTTGGAGATATCTATCTTATCTTGCATAAAATCACTTTTCTAAAAAGGTGACAAATTAACTTTACCTAGATAATTATTATAGAAAAATACCTAGAACAACAGTTAAAGTGAGATCAGTCTATTCTAGCACCAGTCTAAATTATGTGAATGGGCCTCGCAATTATGTGGTTGATGAACTTCATAACATTTGAAGTGTATTTTTTTCTTCCTCATTGGACGCCAGCATCATGCGTAGATATGCTGCCCTGTTGTCCTGGAAACAGACTCATGCCCTAAAATTGGATCTGTTCCATGTACTATACAGACTAGCAAATGAACAGTGAAATAAAGGAAGAGTGATATTCAATTATCACCATTGTTCATGTCTATCAGTTCATATTGATGTCATACAAGTGTGACCTATCCAGCTAGGAGCCTTTCCTGTCAGTCAATAAATGAGAATGAAACATGCCACAATTTCTACTCCATCTCACCTCATCTAATTCTTCAACTTCTGACTCTGCTACATTAAAAATAAGATATTTTAAATCAACTCAATATTGATTTATTGATGAATATTGTCATCATTGTACATTACAAATGCCATATTTATGGCCTCTTAGTACTGAAATATATAGTGGTTTACTGTCAGCCGTGTAGTCTGCTGTAAGAATTATTAAAATATGCTGCATCACTGCAGTAAAATCAATTACAACCATAACCATTGCATCAACACATGGCATTCCGTCCTGCGCGAGAGTGTTTCTGGTCAGTTTTACACATCTGATATACAGTTTTAATCGAAATTATTCAACCCCCATTGCAAATCAGGGGTTTGCAATGAACAAATAAAACAAAATTAATTGACCTTTCGCAGGCCCCTCCCCCAAAACGGCTATTGTCCAATCACACATCATAGCAACTGTTACTATGAGAGCAGGTCCGTCAAACATTGACTCCAAGCAAGATGGTGAAGCGGTGCGCCCACGGCGTTTGTAAATCGGACACTAGATACCCCAAGAGATTGTCTGGAAGAGTTGTGTTCTTTCCGTTCCCAAAGCCGAAAACACAACGTGAGCGGTGCCTACAATGGATAAAAACAGTGTGGACGGCCCCACTCCCAGTTAAATGTGTCGAACATGGTTAACTTGCGTGCAGCGTGCGTGAGACTGAGAGACTAAGATTAGTCAAAGAAACATGGAGAAAGCAGATCAAGAGGATCCACAAAGTACGTACGTTTTCTAAAGGGTTGTTGTTAACATGATATTTTCGGGGGGAAATGAGCAGCAGTCACTAGCAGTGCAGCGCCCGTAGGCTACAGTTTAGAGGAGTGCACGTTCGCAACGGGGAAAGCATGAAGCTTACTTGACAACATCAGTTCATATATCAATATCGTAACGAATAGAAATAATGTATGGTTATCTGCATCTTTCCGTCTCTTATGTATAGTTACTTTTTAAACACGAAAAATCACATTCAGTATGGCACGCAAGCGGTAGCAGTGGTAATGAACAACCTGCTTGTTAAAGCGAATGTATAATCCTGTATCTGAGGCAAAATTACTAAATATGCAGCGCGAGTTATATATTTCTAACTCCAAACACTCATCTACTCATCTATTCAGGGAGCACTTAACATAAAAAAAAAAAAAAAAAAAAAAAAAAAAAAAACCTTCCCCTTCCCTTAAATCCTCCCTTGCTTGGCTTAATACTACTCCGAGCTATGTGTGAACTTTGTACTTTGAGCACTTCTTGCGTTGTTTTTGCCTTTTCACGATGACTCGCTTGGTTTTGTCCTCAGTTGTAAGTCGCTTTGGATAAAAGCGTCTGCTAAATGACTAAATGTAAATGTAAACAATTAGCAACTGAACCAGCTTATAAAATCTTCTTCAAGTTTGTGCTGGTTGCATTTGAGGTACAGGGCATGGGGTTTCTCAGATTTCGCTTGAGACCGGTATAAGCATTAGCCTCGATAGTAGTCGTGTCTCCTTCATTGCGTATTTTTATATTTTGAATATATCCCTCCACTGCATACTGTAAACCCCTTTTGCCTCGATCTGGAGGATATTGCGGAGGTATTGCTCCAAAAAAAGGTCACTGACACGCACCTCTTCCCGTCATGGCAATCTGTGGCGCTGGTCGTGTTTGACCATTTGTTTGAAGGGCATAGTAACAATAACTAGGGGGCATGGCTTTTGCGAACGGTCAATTGAAATCGCTCAACAAAACAAATGTTTAAAGTGGTTTCCCCAAATTCAAGTGAAAATAAACATGCATTTTCTGTAAAGGTGCTTGGAAACAATATGTATTGTGAAAAGCACTATACAAATAACTGTGAATTGAATTGCCTTAAATTGAATGACAAGCATCTTTAGTACTTAGTAGAACATTCTTTGCCTGTCATGATCTTCTGCATACGAGATGTATAATCAGACACCAGCTTCTGGCAGCATTTCTGAGGAATCTTAGCCCGTTCCTCATGAACAATGGCCTCCAGTTTAGTAATATTCTTGGGTTTGCGTGCTGCAACCGCCTGCTTCAAATTCCACCAGATTTCCTATGGGCTTCAAGTCAGGTGACTGTGATGGCCACTGTAGAATCTTCCAGGACTTCTTCTGCAACTTCTCTGCTTGGTGGAATTTGACACATGGCTTGGGATCATTGTCCTGTTAGAAGGTCAATGACCCCCAAGATTCAGCTTCCTCACTGACAGCATGAATGATACTTCAATTAATCCATCTTGCCTTCCACACGCTGCAAGTTTCAAACGCCAGGGGATGCAAAGCAGCCCCAGAGCATCACCGAACCAGAACCATGCTTAACTGTAGGCAGCTTTCTTGCTTCATTCTTCTTCCTCCAGACATACCGCTGATCCATAGGGCCGAAAAGTTCCAGTTTTGTTTCATTGCTCCAGAACAGAATCACAAAACTTCTGTGGCTTATTTATATGTTTTTAAGCAAATTGGAGCTGACTTTTCTTGTCCTTTTGGGTTAGTAGTTGTGTACGTCTTGAAATTCTTGACTTAACCATTTTTCTAACATGCCATCAAACCTGACTCAACAAACGTGTTTTAGCTCAAGCACACCTGGTGTAACTAATGAAGCCCCTTGATTAGTTGCATCAGGTGTGTTAGATACAACACCTGTCTTGCAGATTTGTGCTGATGTGAGGGATTCTATTCAGGGGTTGAATAATTTTGAGACTGCATTTTGAAAAGTCATTAAAAGTTGCATTTTCAGTACTTTGACAGCTGAAAGTCTGTAAATTTTGCCAATAAACCTGATTTTCAATGGGGATTGATAATTTCAATTACAAATGTATATAAAAAACAGAGTGCAAATTGCGCAAATGACTGTGAAAGCCATGGAAGCATCAGTAAAATGGAAGTCGTTTTTGTGTAATAATGAGTAGTGTTTTGCACCATATGTCATAATTTTCCAGCAAAACGGTGCTAATGAATTTATAGCGGACATAGAGTTAGCTATTAGCTATTATTAGTGGTGCTTGTGAATCAAAGCATCACTATCTCTCATACTACTACTACAAAAAAAAAGTTTTGGTTAAAACTTCAGCACTTCACTTGTCCTGCACCATTTCTCGTAGACCCATGAATGAGGAGACATAGTGTGGCTTACTGAGGAGAGGTGGGCTCTGACTTTTAGAAGCGGCTGGATGTATGGCGTCGGCCAGCAGGTGAAAAACTGGGTGAAAAATGTACCGTATAGACTTAACATTGGCACAAACCAATGCTACACCTGCTATTGAAGACACAATGAATCAGTGTGAGCTCAGGCGCATGTGTCCTACTTAGAATCTACCCCCTCTTTTAAGAAACGGTGAAATTACATGAATATGGCTCAGCTGGGAAGAAACAATCAATAGTAAATGATAGTGGAGAAAAGTAAAAAAAAAAAAAAAAGAAGAAAGAATAAGCAATTTGTTTTGAGTACAGACAAGCTAAAGAGCAGCCAGGAAGAGTGATGGATGAAAGGAAGAAGGGGGAATACAGCTGGGATGAGCAAATCTCTGATAAAAGGTTAAAAGACTGGCACCCTTCAGTCCGGACAGACACAGACAGGTCATTACATGAGAAAGGGCGAGTTTATTAACAGTAAAAGGTTATTCAGCTCAGTACAGCCTTGCCTGACAAATCTCTCCATTCATCCATCCTCGGCCGGCCGTTGACGAGCTCCATCTTGCTAAGAAGGCCGGGCGCTGGCCCAGGGCTAAGTGAGCACACATTTGTACACTGCATATCCAGAAATGTCATAGAAGCTCAAAGAAATGCCAAAATGCCAGAACCTGTGGACTGCACAAACACACACAGAGAAAATGTGCTTAGTCTGTTAAGCTACACCTGTTACCACGCCACAATGACTGAAACAAAATGTTAGCCCTCATCAAACTCTCTGAATGACTGAAAGAGCACACCTGCTACAATAAAAACTAATCAGATATAGGATGAGGTACATTATAATTAGGTAAATTATTGTCAATTATGATTGGTTAACACTGCATTCCAGCCCTTCTAAACAGACCATACAGTAAAGCTATCATGCAAATTGAAAAGTTGACAACCTGTTTTGCCAGGCAATAACAGATAGGGGAGTTATAATGGAGTTATAATGGAAACCCATTCGGAAACAGCCATTATTGCCACAGAAAACACACTTCAGCTTAAAAAAACAGGATATTTGCAATACAGTGTGGCCCCTTGCCTAAATATAATATTTTAGGCAGTTCTTGAGAGAGGTTTAGCTCTGAATGAACATCACATCTTCATTCCTTCTTGTACTTCCAATCGGTGTGTTGGCAAAAATACAAACAGACAGCTCTACAGATAGAGTTTGCATTATGATTACATTTATTTCAAGATACCGTGGACTAATTATTCAAACACAAGAATGAATTAATCTGGGAGGTAAGTCATCTCTACAATCGTCTGCATTCATCATCGCCAACCTTAGGCCAGAAAAACTCACAGATAATCAGTCAGGCAACCACTGCTTCCTCATTATGTGAAATGAACATACAAATGGATGTTTGTGTAGCTCTGATGAAGCCTACTGAGCCAGATAAGAACAACAGAGACACAGGAGTGACAAGAAAGACCCAGAAGTGACGCTAGACCTGGGCAGAAGGGGCTGTAGCTCAGAATCTTCAGAAGGCTGCATTTATTTGATCAAAAATATAGTATTTAAAAAAATATATATAATAATAAATTATTCATGTAATGACAGCAGATTTTTCAGCAGAATTAATCCAGTCTTTAGTGTCACATGATCCTTCAGAAATCATTCTAATATGCTGATTTGGTACTCAAGAAAAAAATGATTAGGGGCCAAGCACTGAAAGGGCTGAGGCACCTCTTTAAATTGTTGCCGTTCTTATTAGGGGCCAATTATCGAAGGTGCAGAGGCACCTATTGTATCTGTTGGCATTCATATTATTATTATTATTCCTCTCTGGGAGTCTATGGCAGTCCATAGCACCGCTTGCGGGAAAGTTATGGGAAAGTACACATATAGAGAACAGTCTGAACTATCACCATAGCAAATTTGGAATCTCTAACAGAATGCTTCTAGGCACCACCAACTGTCCAAAGATTTACTCATGTTTATGCTAATAACGTTTGAACCATAAGTATGATAACCATGCTAGAAACAAAATGGCTATATTTGGTTATAACTTTTGAACGGTTTGTCCAAAAATCATAAGTTAGATTCAGGGTGTCATGCCGAGTCGACTGTCTTCTCTTTACATATCGGCCATTTTGGTCGGGGGCTTAATTTAGGTCATCGGCACGATACTCTGAAAGAGTCTGAGAAGTTTCGGACCAGCTAATCTAGTGACTAGTCTAGTCGAACTAGTGGTGAAAAAAAAAATATTTACATGCTTATAACTTTGGATTTGGTTGACTTATTTTCACAGGAGTCATCTCCTTACATTCCTGAATCCTTGCCAAGTCTAATGACACCAAACAATCTAGGTGTTGCCTTATGGTTAGCGCAATGTTGTAAATTAGCGCTTAAAAAACATTTGCCAATATCTTCGAAACCATCAGACCGTTCGAGACGAAACCACCGTAGGATGTCAAAATTTTAATAGTAAGTCGGAAAAAAAAATCAAGTCACCCATGGGTCATTTTTTAATGCTCTCATACATATAAATGTCTATACCTCCAAAAGTAAATGAGATATTTTCACCAAATTTGACATGTATGGGCTCACTCTGAGATCACATAAAAAAGCGGTGGAACTGTGCGCCACTTGGTAGATTTCAAAATTCTACTCTGTTTTTAAATTTCTTCATAACTTAGCTCCTGCCTATCTCTCTGAACTTGTTCATCCCTACACTCCTTCCTGAAGTCTAGGATCCAACGCGTTAGACTCAAGCGTAGAGGGAAGCGTAGGCCACGACTCTGGAACACCCTGCCCATTGAGATTAGAACGGCCCCTACTCTGTCTAAAAGTCTCTGTTAAAAACCTACCGGTTTTCTTTAGTAAATTGATCTCTTCTCTAATGGTTGGTTCTACTATTTTATATTTGAGTTTGATACTGTTTTGCCACTCCTGTATTTCCATTCTCTATTTGAGTCTGATACTTCTTTGCTCCTCGTGTTTAACTACTTTATATTTGAATCTAATACCGGTTTGCCACTCCTGTTTTTTACATTCTATATTTGAGTCTGATACTGCCGGGGGTTTTTTTTCATTCTATATTTGAGTCTGATACTGCTTTGCTACTCCTATTTTAACATTTTATATTTGAGACTGATATTGTTTTGTCACTCCGGTTTTAAGGTTTCGCTTAGGTTTGCTGCTCTTATTTGTGTTTTATGTGTGTTTTATGTTATGCAGGTCTTACTATATTTTAATCTGGTTGTTCTGTAAAACACTTTGGTCAGCCTAGTGGCTGTAGTAAATGTGCTATACAAATAAAGTGAACTTGAACTTGGTGGCACTATAATAGAACAAAACAATGGCATTGCCATTAATTACAATATAATATCATGATATTAAATGCAACACTTTATAAATGCATTGGTGTACCATTACAAACCTTGATATGTGTCTTGATAATCCATTACATCATACTTTTAGTTACTGTATATATGATTTTTCAGCCATTTTGCCTAAAATCATCTTAGCAATTACCTTTTGCTGAGCAGCTCTTGTACCACCCCATCTCACTGCTGCTGCCTTCTGTTTGCCCATGGAAAGAAACCTCTTGACCTTTTAGAAGCCATGTTACCGACACACAGTTCAAGTAAAGTTAATTAAATCGCAGAATAAAATGCACCTTGGCTTCTAATATTTATCCTATGAAATAAAATTGCAATTTTACTTGGTCTTTAAAAAAAAGTGCATATTTTAACTCGAAACCTCTATAATAATGAAATAGTTATATAATTATATTATAATTATATAATAATAAATAAATAACGTAAAATAATGAGCTATGCGACATCACAGATTTTTCTTTCTTTATAGTATAATTTAATTTAATTGCATTTTTTCTGATCTTTTGTTTCAGTAGACCATTTACTTAAATATATTTTCTAGTGTTAGACAACTTATGATATTTAATAAGATTTGCATTATGATAAGGCACTAATGGATTTTGTCTATGTATAGCAATGCCCCCTGAATGAATCACGGTTGATTCTTTCTTAATTTATGCAAAACCAGTTTCGTTTTCAATGTTAGTGCTATGCAAGTCAAAACATTCAGAAAAACCTCTCATTTTAGACAGGAAATGTATCTCTGAAAAGTGCTGTTACTCTGAACTCTCGGGCTATGATTACATCATGTGCAACAAAACAATGTTATATATACACTGCACATGTATATAAGTGTGGAAAAGGTGTGTGGAAAGCATGTCAGGCTCACTGGTTTAATGCTGTACACTAGTGTCATGAGAACATTACAAAAAAACACATTACATTTAAAAGACATCTGTAATAGAAATATTCTTATCAATACATAAAGTCTTCCTCTTCATAGCAGGAAATGAAATTAGATGAAGTTTGTGCTGATGCCACATCACAAGAATATTTGATACAAATCTAATTTGACAGAATACACAGTGACCAGGCAGGCACAGGTAATAAATACAAACACAATTTAGCCTACAATAAAAAACAAGTGAAAAAGACAAGGCCCTGCAGCTCTTAACAATAAACAATAAAACGTAGAGCAAATCGTTACTTTATAATTTGGTCAATACATCAAACTAAACTAAATGCAGACACGTACGATCAATGGAATGTTTGGCTGGCTAACATAGATGTGGTTTGGTTAATTATTTTGGTAAAAAAAATCGTCTGTTTAAATAAAGTAGTGGTGTAACAGATCACAAAACACAGTTTGGATGATACAGTTTTTGAGTCACAGATTGGATAATTTTTCAGATCAGCAAAATTATAAAAATAAAAATGGGCAAATGTACCTTGGCTTTACATTTATTACTTATAGCACACTTTAAATACTTCAATACCAGAGGAAAAACAACTAGCATAACAAATAAAGTTCAAACAATGTTAGACAAATGAAAAGTCAGCAATAAAATAAGAACAAATACACAAATTACAATAGTATGATTAATATAATAGAACAAAGTTACAAATATAGTAAGGACTTACAGTATTATTCAGGTACAAACATGTAATAATTCAAATGTAAAATAACATTATAAATGTTCACTACATAAATTAAATACAAATTAATAATTGTTAAAGCTGTTTCGTTGTTTTGATTAATTCATTAATGCTGACATTTTAAGACTAAAAGCACAGATCCAACATACTGTTACACATACGCTTTCTTTCTCAACTGTTCACTTAAGACATTAACCGACTGCGTTTACGAGAATGCTTGCCGGGAAAGGTATATTTGAGGTATATACCTTTCAGATACCTTTAGCGACCCCTCCAGAGAACAAGAGTTGGGGCAGTGTGATGCCTTGATAACACCACCAGAGCCTGTAGAGGCTTTCGACCAGAGGGAGCCAGCCCTGAAAGAAGTACAAGAAGTGGTAAGGAAGGCAAGGTCTAGGTCTGCACCAGGAACAAACGGAACATCGTACAAGGTGTACAAGTACTGCCCCCAAGCTGCTACATCGGCTGTGGGGGATCCTAAGAGTCATCTGGAAGAAAGGAAAAACTCTAAAATAGTGGAGGTGTGCAGAGGGAGTGTGGATCCCAAAAGAAGAAGACTCAAAACCATCAGCCAGTTCAGAATCATCTCGCTTTTAAGTGAAGGAAAGAACTTCTTCAGCATAATTGCGAAGGGGTTGGCAGAGTTCTTCCTCAAAAATGGATACATAGATAGCAGAAAGGCGGCATACCAGGTGTCCCAGGCTGCCTAGAGCACACAGGCATGGTTACACAGCTCCTTAGAGAATAAGGAGAATAGGGTGACCTGGTGGTGCTGTGGTCAGACCCGGCCAACGCCTATGGCTCTTTGCCCCACAAACTGGTACAGGAGGCCATGTTCCTGCCATAGTGAGAGACCTTATCCAGGATTACTACAGTGATTTCAAGCTGAGAGTCTCATCTAGGTCAACAACATCAGAGTGGCACAGGCTGGAGGTGGGAATCATCACAGGCTGCACCATTTCAGTGATCCTGTTCGCTCTGGCAATGAACATGTTGGTGAAATCTGCTGAACCGGAGTGCAAAATCCAAGACTGGAATAGTGTTGTCACGGTACCAACATTTCAGTATTCGTTACCAGGCCTGGAGTGGGTAATCGGGAGAATCGGTAGATTTCCCGGTGGGCCGCTTCACTTTCGGGCCGGTCGAGGATTTCTTTTATTTTTTGGTCACGTTGTCTATCTTTTCTTAAATTAGGCTACCTACACGCGTTCCGCATTCGCAGCGCGCAGCATATGCATGGGTTGTACCATGTGAGGAAGTTCTCCCCTCCCAAATAGAGTTGGTTGGGTCCATAGCCCGTCTTTTCCAAAACATTTTCTCAGGTAGGCTACCGATAGCTGGGCCGGCCCTACCATAACGGTATGCGTCAGGGAGGATGGATGGGAGGAAGAGGCCAGGAGGGGCTCAAAAAGCCAGGTTAAAAAAAGAAAGGCATTGGAGGAGGATGTGACCAAATGTGCCAAGCTTACAGATTTATTTTCAAGACAAACACAAGTGGCAACAGGTAAAGAGAGATAGGCCTAGTAATGTCTAGCATTAACAACGCTGCAACGCTTTTAATCAAAAGGAGCCAGATAGTTTGCCTAAATGGTTGTAGTCAGGTGTAAGCAAAGACTCACAAGACGTAACTAATAGTCCACCATGGTGAATTATTATCAACGTTGTCGTCTGTCCCGTGCACACATGGGCATTTTGCAACACACACCGCAAACAACAACTGCGTTAGAACAACAGAAATATAAAACGGGCTTGCACGCATGCGATGTTCACAGCTCGCGCTTATCATATCGACTGCCCACTCTGAGTGAGGGAGTAACAGAGTACGTTCCATCTTAAAGGCGCAGTACCTAATTCTACTTGTACAGATTCACAAGCAAAATATTACATTTATTTACAATATTAGCCTTTTTGTATCACCCAATATATGGCGATTCATAGACTTTGCAAATATCATGCATATTGAAAACAAAACTCAAGCTTGATCTGTGAATGCAGTAAATTGACGTCTTAATTATTTTTTTTGTAGCTTCTGAGCAGCAGATAAGCCAGTTCCCCACTGAAAATGAGGAGGCCATGACTAGGGACAGGTAGAGAGGATACCAGAGTAAACAATATAAATTAAAGTTATTTAATGTAAGATAGAACAGTATATGACGGTACATGATAAACCAAAATGTATTGTTTGTTCAGAAGTGGGTGTAGTAAAGGAGTAAATTACCACAATATGATACCCATGTAGAAAAATGATAATGACCATGATATTTTTTGTTAACTTCTCAGCTTAAGTGAATTATTATTTAACCTTTACATTATTTGTTGAACCATGGTATTAATAAAAACTGCACAATAGTAAGAGCTGAACTGTTGATTCATTTATCCAATTTCCACCACCATAGAAAAAGTGGGCTGGTCTTGGGCCTGAAAATCCCGAGCTGAAAAGTGGCCCCACTCCGGCCCTGTTCGTTACCAATACCAGTAAAAATCCATGGTTCTCGGTACCAAAGCTTAATATATCACGGTTACAAAGATGGAAACTGTAGTATTAAAAACACTTTACAATAAGGTTCCATTTGTTAGATAACATTAGATAAAATGACCTAAAGATAAACAAATTATATACTGTAGAAGTTATTTTCCTTGGGGTTAATTTTAAAAGTTTACTAATACATTTTTTAAATCAAAAGTTTTAACTGTTAACATTATTTAATGCACAATGAATGAAGTGAACAAACATGAACAATCAAGTGTTTGTATTAAATAACATTCACAAACATTAACTAATGTTGTAAAAAATATATTGTTCACGCAATGTGTTGATGTTTGATAACGCATTAAGTAATGGTAATGAATGGTATCTTATTGTAGTGTTACCAAACTATACAGGAGATAAAACATGTTTTATTTGACTTGACTGTACTTTTATTTAATCCAAAACTGCGTTCATATTTAATTTTAAAAGGGCTTTGTAAACCTGCTAAAAGTTATCCAGCCAAGAATAAGCCTAGAACTGCTTTTCTGACGGACTGATATTAATGACATAAACAGGAATGCACCGATACTGTGCTCATGTACTCGTACTCGTAAAACTACCCCAATACAACCGCACCCGATACCACTTTAGAGGCCATACACATATCGGGTTTTTGCAAACGTTTTTTACCATGTGTAAATTCCTTATTTCAAATATAGGCTATGCAGGTCATGTGACAATTGCTATCTCAACAGGTCATGTGACAAAAAACCAATCAATCAGCTTCAGCCTTTCCATAGCAACACTGAAAGTTCTGCCGAACAGCTGTACAGGGCAGCTTTTTATTTCTCCATAAATATATCTAGTAGTAAAGCTAATGGAAGGGCTAGAAATCAATTAATTCTTTGCAGAGACTTCCTCGTCATCATGAAGAGCGCAGATCGCACCGCTTTTTCCTTCTTTCCACAAGCTCTTTCATGGCATCTGTCGTTGCTATGCAACCATGAAAACAAGCGTGCCGCGTCGCTTCTATTATGAGCGCACTTGCCTCGCGCCTACATTTGAAATTGCGAATTTGCATGTGAACGGACCCTTAAGTATTTACACGTTTATGGCAACGTGACATTAGCCTAATCCAAAATAGTTCCATGTGTGGCTCTTTCCTTCTTTCTTGTCAACAAGTGGATTCAGAGCCACCGCATTAGCAGCGCTGCCGGTCGCCATGTCTCAGAGTGTTTTTATGAAGTGGATGCAACTGTGCACCTTTCGGACAGCGCATCAAGGACTGGATTAACCCAGGACTTTGGTACCACAGGTACTTAAGAAAAGCTGGTACCGTAACAGTTAATCTTTTTTAGTACAGACTTGGTACCGAAGTACCGGGTCTTTTGACAACAGTAGATTGGAACGTGACAACCACTAATCTGTGCCTTTATGGATGACCTCACAGGTGACAACGGAGTCAGTGCCTGGAGCCTGATGGATCCTGAAGGGTCTGGAGAGGGTGATTGAATGAGCCAGGATGTCCTTCAAGCCAACCAAATCCAGATCTTTAGTGCTAAAGAAGGGCCGGATGGTGGAGAAGTTTTATTTTATCATTTCAGGAACTCAAATCCCTACCCTGTCTGAAAAACCAGTAAAAAGCCTGGGAAAGATCTTCGACAGCAGCCTCAGGGATACATTCATCCATCAAAAACACCTGCGAGGAGCTGGAGAGGGTGGCTGAAGAATGTCGACAAAACTGGGCTCCCTGGAAAATTTAAGGCATGGGTGTACCAAGATGGGATTCTGCAAAGGATACTGTGGCCTCTGCTTCTGTATGAGTTTCCGATTTCCACCATCTCAGAACTAGAAAGGAGAGTAAGCCGCTACCTAAGGAGAAGGCTGGGATTTACGAGGAGCTTAAGCAGCATCGCCCTTTATGGAAACTTCTGCAAGCTGCAGCTCCCGCTAAAATCCATCGAAGAGGAGTTCAAGTCTTGAGAGGAAGAGAGTTGCTGCAGCTCTAGGGACCCTAAAGTCTCCGGGGCAGGAGTAGAGGTCAAGACGGGCAGGAAATGGAGGCAATAGACCAGGCAGAGTCTACCAGGCAAATGCCACGGCCTACCTGAGCATTGTTTCTGACCATGTCCATCCCTTTATGGCCACCATGTACCCATCCTCTGATGGCTACTTCCAGCAGGATAATGCACCATGTCACAAAGCTCAAATCATTTCAAATTGGTTTCTTGAACATGACAATGAGTTCACTGTATACTAAAATGGCCCCCACAGTCACCAGAACTCAACCCAATAGAGCATC
Organism: Chrosomus eos; assembly: GCA_036326025.1. NCBI lineage: Eukaryota > Metazoa > Chordata > Actinopteri > Cypriniformes > Leuciscidae > Chrosomus > Chrosomus eos. Next base: position 25,107,199 of record CM070825.1, on the reverse strand, counting down.
TTTGGGATGTGGTGGAACGGGAGCTTCGTGCCCTGGATGTGCATCCCACAAATCTCCCTCAACTGCAAGATGCTATCCTATCAATATGGGCCAACATTTCTAAAGAACGCTTTCAGCACCTTGTTGAATCAATGCCACATAGAATTAAGTCAGTTCTGAAGGCGAAAGGGGGTGAAACACAGTATTAGTATGGTGTTCCTAATAATCCTTTCGGTGAGTGTAGTTTAAAGTGATGTACAGATTTAAGTCGTTAAATTCATCTTTACCTAAGTGCTTCCCTCCGCTGCGGCTGTCAGTTATTCTCCATTCAGCATTCAAACAGCGCGTCGCGCTCGGTTACTACAGTCAACACGATGAAACTCTCTCCAAGATGATTCAATGTTCATATTAGTATATCATGGATCTGTAGATAAAGGTCTATGGTTTGCATAAAAGGACTTGATCTTGCTGGAGTTTCACATGTTACTTTCTCCCGGGTGTCTGTTAGATCACAACAATGGAGTAGAGAGCGATATAATTGTTCTTCACGCATTAACTGAAATTGTTAAAAAAAACTGTTAAAAGGCTCAAACTAATGAATAAATAAATAAATATATGTATATCTTCCCTTTGTGCTTTGAACTTTTCAATGCGAAGTGCTGCGCGCCGTGACTCCATGTTGCTTCGAGCGCATTATTCTGCGCATGGGATGCGCATAAGTGTGTCGTGCCTCTCTGAATTGGAGCCTTTCATATTACAATACTTTTGCGCAATGGCAGTTTATTGATAGCCTTAGTTGTTCTGTCCAATCTATCATATGTTGCTGCTTCATTAAAAAGTTGTGCTTAATATTTTAAAAAGAAATGTCTTTTAATTATAGTATATATTTTGTCTGTTTGTTTTACAAAGTAAGGAAAATAATGTTTAAGTCAAGCTTGATGCTTTTCACTGGATGACCAATGCTTAATTTTAATAAAACTCAAAGTCAGAATATTACATTTGACCAAATAAAATTGAGGTCGTACATTTTTTTTTAACAGATGTTACTGTTTTTGTTAATGAACATAAATTTAATATAGTAAATCTGCATCCTAACTTAAGATAATACTACTGTCAACTCACTGTCAAATATGCGTTTTGAGACAATTCATGTAATATTAATATTGCAGCCTGCACTGCTAACTGTGCTGAAGATAGGTGCCATCAAAGTCAGGCAACACAAACCTGTTTCAAGACTTTAGCACATGCAGAAAACTAAGAAATACATTTTTCTATTAAGATATTTATTTTGTTAAAAAAAATGACAAATGTTTGAATGTTCTACCTGAGATTTGTGAAATGTTCTGACAATAAAGAGTAGTTTAAAATCACATTTAACGCTCCGGTTTCAACAACTTTCACTTAGGAGCAAAAATTTGCCTTTAAACTTGAAAGAAATAAATATGTGAAATTGTTTGTGATAATTATAAATATAGACTATTATAAAACAATTATCGTGATAATTTTATTTGGCCATATCGCCCAGCCCTACATCAACTACGATCCTTTACACCCCTAGAATGCTAGGGGGGTAAAGCCACCCATCGACCGGCCAGGGACCAGAATCGGACTATAAAAATTATGAGTGAAATAACTTGTCGTTTTAGGGAATTTTTACACATTTAAATATTTCTCAGAATACTATGAGAAAAATAATAGTGAAAAAATGGCAAAAGACAGAGGAAACCGTAAAAAGAGAGAGAAAATATGGTCAAAAATGATCTTTGCCCATTGAGTCCAGAAATAGAGGGGGCTTTTAAAAATGAAAACCTCCACAACAAAGAGCCCAGCAGACTGTAGCATTCTCTTCAATCCCCATGAAAGTACTCAGCACAAGCCACCTGCTAACACATTCAGCACATCAAACACTTGTCTGTTGTCATTCACATCAATAGAGGCTTGAAATTGGGCATTTCTGCGGCTACGGTGCCTTATTAGGACTTTTTGTGATTAAAGATTGGTCATCGATGTAGGTCAGAACTCTACAGACAAGTTATTTATGGTGAACATGCATCCGAATATAATTAAATAAACTAAAGCCTTGTTCTGCTTCATCTTTTCCCTCGTCTTACTGTGTAAAGGCCCATCCTGAAGGCTCTTTGACACCTGTAATAGAATGACAGAGGACAGGCTACAACAGGGCTTTGGGACGAATTTCTGTCAGACAGTGATGCATAACCAAAGGAATGGGATAGGAGGTCAGTCGGGTAAAAGTGATAAAAATCCCAATTAGAAAACCAAAAAATATGGAAGGTCACATAGCAATGACATTTCTTGAAACAAAACTGTTTGTTAGTACAACTGCACTATTGGCCTATTTTGACTCAGCTGTTCTGACATGTTAGGGACAGTGTCATTGGTATTACACATTTGGCTCGCAGTGCTCGGGCATCACAACGGTTATGACAGTTTAAGAACGTAGGCTAAACAAGCAAAGCCAAGTAAGAGCCAAAGGGTTGCTGGATCAAGACTCACAAGTCTAAGATGCGGCACCCACGACAAGGCCTTCAAGCTGAGTCAATTCATCAACACAGAGATAAACAGCTCTTGATTGGACGCATCAAACTAAATGAGGATTAAATTTGCATAAAGATAAATGATACGGCACAAATAATAGGATTAGCGTGCTGCTAGCCGTGATTTCACCATATTTTTTATGCCATGATGAAATTCTCTGAGGTTAGCTTAAGGAGATAAAGCACGTACATTATAATAAGATGTAATTACTTCCAATAAAAGGAATATTCTGAAGTAAAATGCTATAGTGAGACAGCTTGGGCCGACCCTGAAAAAACTTGACCACTTATATTTGCTGAAATCTCACTAAGAAACTGTACGACATCTCATTAGAGCGGTTTCAAACAAGCCATAAGTATTGCTTTCCGAGGGGAATAGTTTCACACCAATCTGCCAAGATCTTAAAAAAAAAAAAAAAAAACACTTATGGAAGTCACTACCAAGGATATATCATATTTTGATGCAAAACAGCCCAGAGACCTTCAGTTTTCAACCGTATGAGACTAAACACTGGCCGCTGTAGACACGGATTAAAACACAACAACAAAACAAAAAGAAATGTTTAATTTGTCACATATTCTTCCAAAAAATTATAAATTGTTGAGACTTTAAGACTTAAACTGAAATCTAGGTAACACTTTAACAATAAGTCTAAATTATGCAATTTTCTAATTGCATTAGGCATCATAAACTAATTACAAACAACACTTTTTAACAATTTATTGATGTTTGTGTATTATGTTTTTAAATTCTATTATTCATTGTTAATTAATGTTCATTCATAATAAATGTACTATTTCAACAGCTTAAAATGAAAAAAAATGTATTAGAATATGTAGAATTTAACATTAGCCAAAATAAATTCTGTACAATATAAAGTTAATTACTTAAAGCCATTAGGGTATCATGAATTAACAAAGTTTAACCTTATTGTAAAGTGTTACAGAAATCTGAATAAAAATCAAATACAAAGATAATATTTCAAGCTGCTGTGCTCTGAAGAATAAAAGTCATTCTGACTGTTGAAAATGCATCCTTGGTATTCAGCAGAATCGGTTGATGGTTAATAAGCTAATGACCATATTTTGCTTCACATTTTGCTGAAGCAAAGTTCTGACAAAATTAGGTAATTATGCTTCTAAATGTCATGAATTTCACCATTTTTTCAAGCTGGCTTAAAGCAACCCTCTGCAGTAATTTGAAGCTTGCACTTTGTTCCAGAGAACCGCAAAAAGACCACATCTTAATTTATGCCTGTGGAAACCTCCAAGGCAATTATGTTTTTTTGTTTGCTTGACTCTGTCCATATAACTAAAAACACAATAGTGAAGAACATTAATCTATATAATGCAGCATGTATGCTCTCATAAAAGCAATAAGCTGAGACATACCTTATGTAATGCTGCTGCATTATCCTGCAAACAGAGATGAACTTTAGGGCAATTTAATTCTCTATAGCAGGGGTTCTCAAAGTCTATATTCAAAGGTCCAAATCAGAATTTTCATCAATGTCAAAGGTCCGAAGGGGGAGGGGGTCCGTTTTTTGTTGATGATGGGGGGGGGGGGGGGGGGGGGGGGGGAGAATGGGTTGGATGGGGCATGAGCACACACGCACATTTGCGCACACACGTAAGGTCGCTTACGTCCAAAGTCTCAAAAGTCAACTTGAAACGCGCGCGCGGATACTTTTACAGAGCGCTCGCAGTGCAGAAACGCGCTTGCGCGTGGATGGCATTCTGCGTGCGGGTCTCAAAAGTCAACTTGAACGCGCACGCGGATACTTAAAAGGAGCGTTTAAACAGAGCGCTCGCAGTGCAGAAATGGCTCGCGTGGATGGCATTCTGCGCGCGGATACTGTTTTTTGGCCTCGTATCCTGTGCGCGAGTTTTGAGACTAAAACGCCATAGCTCTCTCCCTCACTGTCTAGCGCGCGCTACACGGTTTGGAGCTCGCGAGCTCTAGATTGCTGGGGGATTTGAACTAATTTGCAGGCATCAGGGAGCCGCCATCAATGTGCGGGAGACTCCTGGAACTTCCGGGAGACTTGGGATATCTGTGAACGCATACCTCTCTTTCCAATTATCTTTGAAAACTCTATTTTCTTCATCAACTTTTCTTTTCCTGGACAATGACTGACATCCTCCACACCTTACTGCGGTGAAGTGTCGCGTTGCGCCCGATTACGTCAAAAGTCATATGCTCACTGGATGTCATGGCAAATAAATCACGGAGGAAAATATCTCGCCTTCGTTTTAATTTCGGACCATCTAAAAAAATAAACAAATGATTTTAACCAGCGTTTATCAAAGTAGGAAATCCACACTTTTAATCCCTTACACACAATTAGTGCTCTTGAAATGTGATATGGAGGCGGGTCCGGATTGAATTCCCTCCGGGTCCGGATCCGGACCGGAGTCCGGACTTTGAGAAGCACTGCTCTATAGACAGACAAACTGAATAACTAATGCTCTGGAACTGAAACTGTAAGCCTAATAACATAAAATACAACACATGAAAACACGCTCAAACTACTTACAATTAGGGCTGTGTATTGGCAAGAATCTGGCGATACGATACGCATCACGATACATGGGTCACGATTCAATATATTGCAATATATTTCGATACTGTGCATAAGGCGATATATTGCGATTTTTTTTTAAAGCAGCACCAAGAATCTTTTCAACCTTCATAATGTATTTCCAAGTCTTTTGTGATGGTACATCTACTTACAATATGTTGAATGACACGTCTGCCATAGCCTGACGGGGTCTGTAGCGTTTTTAATCGTACTTTTAAACTTCGGGTTTCGGGTAGTAACCGGCGAACAAAGAGAACTACAAAATTCGACTGCTTTACGGCATATACGTCACTTCCACCGCCACCCCCACTTCCTTAAAATCGCAGGGCTCTCAAGTGTCACGCATTGAGCGTGACAGTCACTCATTTCGGTCTTTTGTCACGCTCTCCCGCCACACATTGTATTTCTCACGCTGAAAAACTATTTGTAATACATTTAATATGCCGCAGCGCCCAAAACTCTGGCCGCGCCGCTCTCACTGTGGAACCGGCAGGAATCAAGCGCGTCTCCTCTGGTGTTGTTCGTCTGGTGTTGTTAGCCAATCAGAAAATAACACTATTGTATCTGGGTAACATTTAACGCAACAACCAATGACACCCCGTCGGCTGGGGTGTTTTTTGTCTGCCTGACTATGTTACGGAAGCTATCTTATGCTCCGTTTATCTTCATGAATCAGGTAATGATTATTTGTCTTGCCTCAAGCTATAATGCAAATAGATTTGTAAAATTTGCAGATTCATTTATGGTAGCTTGATATTATAATATTGATGATATATGGTTATTATCTACCACTCAAACATTGCATTGAAGTATCATATAGATTCAGTAAAACGGTAACCAATGGACTAGGCTACTATAATGACGCTGGCTTGTAAACGTGATCATCGCGATCATTTGTCGTTAGAAAAAAAATAAAACCCATGAAATTATATTCATATGACATGCTGAAATATATGCCAGTACCTGGGATGAAGACATTTCACACGCGACGCAAGCAGAACACCTGCATGGGACCTCCTCCTACAGTGTTCAGGGCTATCATGGTTGTCAACAAATGCACGTGCATGTATGACAGAGTTTACGACAGTAGTAGAGGACAATACTGTTTCCCAACTGTAGGGGGACCCCGAGAGCAAAAAACTACCTGGTGTTACTTTAAAGTAGGACTATAATTTTAGAAAAAGTATTATTTAAAAAAAAAAGACATGATGTGCATAAAAGTCAAACAAGTTTACTTTAGGTAAACAATTCAAACAGAAAATCAAACTGTCAGTTTGGGATTGTGGTTCACAGGTTCTTAGTGAGCAAATTTGTATATGCTCAAGTAGGCCATAATAAAAGAAAAGACATCTGTCTATGTCAATAAAAAAAATGCTTGCACTTTTCCTAGTACACAGGGTACATCCAACACATTTTGTGTTGCAAAAACATGAACACAATTCCTAAAGGAAACATTGAGGAACAAATGTAAATAGTCAGTTAAAGAAAATGCATAGCCCCTTACTGTGACATCTAGGCTAATGTATAACACATAAGGTGCAATCTGAGGTGCAATCTGTCATTAAAAAAATGCTTGCACTATTATTCATACACAGGGTACATCCTAGCCTGGCAAGCCAGACCTACATCAGATGTTAGGTCTGGGAACTCACAATTGGCATACTTCAATCCGAGGGGCGGGATAAAAGGTTGTCTTTCAAATTCTCTCTACACGCAATTGGATAGCGCTACAACCAACCAGAGCAACGAAGAAGGTGACGAATATATCATACTTTTACCGTATCCAGTCGGCAAAACTCCGAACACATCTTGTTTTTTATTAAAATGACTCAAGTGCCGTTCTTTGTTCTTGTTTCAAAGAAAAAGCTTAGCTTCAAATCATGCAAAGTCGCAGCCAAAGCCAAATCGAAAGACAGCTGTTCGCCAGCAGCAGCCATTCTTTGTTTTCATGTAGCAGTGAACCGTCGCAACTCTGTCGTCATTATGTTAAAGGGTACCTATCATGGAATTTTGAAAATTACCTTTCATGTAGTGTGTAACATAGATCTAAGTGAACAAAAACATCCTGCAAAGTTTTAAATATGAAAGTTCACCGTATACAAAGTTATTGTCTCTCAAAAGTAAGAGTCGACTCTGAGTCGCTGATATGAATCGATAGACGAACGATGCACTTTCGTACGTCACTTGTACAAGTTATTTGAATTCGACACGCCCACTCAGTGCGCGCGCCGAGCAGACAGAGAAACACCTGGACAACAACTGTCGACGAGAAACTCTGTTCTGAAGTGCGAATCAAAGCAAACTTTTTTTTTCACTGCCCAGGGACAAGCATGTGAAGACTCAGTGGCTAGAGTTTTATATTTACAACTATACCACACAAGTATAACCACCTTGAGCTGTTTTCGCGTTATTTTAATGACGATCGCTTCACAAACACAAATGCTTTCAAGTGTGGATTCGCGGGTCGCCTGATACTGAAGGAACGTTCAATACCAGTTTATTTGGATCAGCTTCTCCGAATCACAACCTGTAAGTACTATTAATAATTGTTGCTTTTATGTGTGTGAGTTACGCTCAGCAGCTTCTAGGTCTCCAATGTTATTATTTTTTTTTTTTTGAAATATGTGAAATTATGTGAAGCGTATTGTAGTACTGCAGTGCTTTATCAATATGTTTAAGCTTTGGGCTAACGCAAAATATAACTGACTGGGTCATCTGACCAATCACCGCCGATTAGCGTCACGCAAAGGAGGGGTTTGGACAAATGAGTCGTCAAACGAATCATTAGGGAGTCGGTGAGCAAATCAGGTAAAAATAAATGCATATTATAAGACAACAAAAGTGTTTTTTGTCATTGCATGCATGTAAAACTGTTGTTGGGGACTCCCAGAACATTATTAGGAACATTTTAAATGCCATAATAGTTACCCTTTAAGCCCGCCCGCCGACTCTATACACGATGTGATTGGCCTGACCAGTTTTTGGTTTTTCCAGCTCAAAAGTCTATGGAGAGTTGCTAGACCACACTTTGCTGCAAAATAATTTTTGCTGCCGCTAGGGTGCGTCTAGATATCTAGGCCAGGTACATCCAACACATACCGTAAAACTTCAAATAATAGCCGAGTCCCATATAGACGCCCGTCTCTTTTACACGCCTATGGTGTGTCGACAGGTTTGGGTAAATAAAGGCCGGTCTCATATAAGGCCGGGTCTGTTTTTTAGTTTCAGGTTGTATTTAATCTTCTAAAACCCGTCAGATCGTCCGCTTTTTGGCGCTGCCAAAGCAAATTTGTGTCCCACCAAAGCCTTTTTTGATCGGTGAGTGATGTAGAATAGAATGACTGCTGCGTTTGACAGGGCGCAAACAAGCGGAGAAAGAGAGGGCAAGAACCCCGGCTGCGCGCACGCACTCTCACGTCTTTAAACAACAAGCGCGCTGTCTTGCTCTCTCTCCCTCGCACAATCAAAATCATAGACACTGTAGGCGAGGACACTAGTGGTGCGTCTCAGCATAGGCATTTAGTGGTAGGGATTTAAAAACATAAACGCGAACCACGGTCTTACCATGAATATTTTCACACGTAAAAAAAAAAAAAATTGATGTTGCGTTTTTGAAAATCGATACAGTGTTGCAAAATAAAATATAGCGATACTCAAGTGTATTGATTTTTTCTTACACCCCTACTTACAATATATTGCCTCTTTTGTTGAAGTAGACAGCAAAACAAAAGTTTATTTGCACACTTAGAGGAAACATTATATTTAAAATAAATAGCTCAATATAATATTAAATAAATAACCTTTACCTAATAGCTCAATGTAACCTTAAACGCATAAGCTTTAACCTTTTTGAACAAAATGATTTTAAATGTACTCACCCCTCTTGGCTTTGGCTTGTCGTACCCTCCATATTGTTTTGTGGATCTCAAAATTGTAGTTAGCTGGCAAAGCCTTAATGGCCTCGTTGAGCTCTGGATCTTTGAGGATCTCATCAGGAATCTGATTTGCCACTCTCCTCGGTCCTCGCACTACATTAAAAAGACAATATGAGAGTTAATTCACCTAATTTGCTTTAGAGAAACTGAGACTGAATTTGTTGTAAGCATCACTGAACTCAAGTGTGCCTTAAGACACTGTTGTGTAATTTACAATATGTGCAATTGCAAAGTACCACTAAAAATCTCATTTCATTTTTATGAGAAATTGATTGGGCTCTAGCCTATAATAAGACAAGGAAAGCCCATGCAATCATTTCTCAGATCACTGTCAGGACAGCAGCTGAACTGAGAGGTCAGCCATTAGCAGAATGAGTCGGTCAGTGACATTCATTTATTTTTGAAGTCTACAACAGACAAGCTCTGCCTAGTTTAAATTGACATATTCCTATACAGTACCCATAAAATCATGTTTAGTTGTTTTACAGCATTAAAATTACAGTAGACTTAGCATTGTTGCCACTGATCAACAGAAAAAAAACTAATTATAATGTATTATAATGGAACAAAATGAACACTAGCGCAGTCAATTGGTTTTAGAAATCATATAAAAAAGTAAACCTGTGTGTAGGCTTACTGCAGTATTTGGTGTTACACAGTGTTGTTTTGCAGATTTTACTTGGTTATAAAAGTTAACAGTGCGATTACTGAAAAGTTCTTTTCATGTATTCTCTAATGTCTGTATTTGATGTCAGCAGAAACAGTGCTTGCTTTATTTAGCCCAGCTTCCAGAAATGAAATATAGACTCAGCTTTTGTGTTTGAGAAAAGTCTTCATCTGTTTTCTAGGGTACCCTGATGACTATAAGTTACAGGGCTCAGTTAAGTCTATAGTTTAAGGGAAACTTTTCTCAGTTAAATCCATACTTTTCAGTGTAGCTCTCCTTGAGAGAAAGAACATATTAACTTGATGTTTCGAGACGACTCTCCTGTTTATAGTTAGAGCCTGGCCAAATCCAACCTTGGAAAAGCTGTGTGTCGGCGACGTGTGTGTTAGTCTTTTTGGTTGCAGGTTAAGGAACCACTGACATTATTGGAGATTAACTGAGGCTCTGGACATGCTTGCGCCCAGCAAACCAAATATCTGACCTGGAAGATCACGACATGCCTAACTTCAGAGTCCGAGTGTCAGCTGCATAATCGATGGAGATATGCTTCAGTCTATCGGTATATGTCTGGAAAATTGTTTATCTATTTCTTAGCCAATGAGAAGGATTCGTCATTCTCCAATGATTCGTCCTTGCTTCAACCTGAAGCAAGGACGAATCTTAGACCTTGTTGAAGGGTATAACTGCTGTGATCTGTGTAACTGTAAGAGGGGCGGCCTACAAAGTCCATTGAGCCTTGAAGCTGACTTCTGCTGATGAAACTGCAAATTATCTTCAGTAAAACTTATTCACTTAAAACTTATAACTCTGACTCTTGTCTTAATTAATCATTTCTGGTTCTGGGTCTTTGACTGTAAATTCCCTTACACCATGCAAGAAAGTGATGGTTAGGGACCAATGGTGGTTCAGTTTATGGGAGACTGGCAAAGAGAAAGTCAATATTTGAAAAAAATTAATAAATCTCGACAGATTGCCAAAAGTGACCTTCAGAGTAACATCATGTTCATTAAACCAAACACTATGCAGAAACACAATATTGGTCATGCATGCTGTGTGGATATTTCTCCACAGCAGGCCCTCAAAGTCTTCTGAGGGTAAAGGGTAAAGGGTAAACAACAACTCGAGTTGTCATTGGCTAGTAGCCTAATTTTTATTTTTATTTTACTCGCCAGAATTTTACATGAAATGCAAGAACAACGCAAATAAAAATAAATTATACATGCAATATAAAAAAATATAAATATAAAATATAAATTTCAAACTCTATTAAAGATAAATAAACAGTCTGTAATAAAATAAGAACAAATAGTCAAACCAAAAGCAATAGCACTTATAAACACAATAGAACAAAGATACAAATTAAATAAACTGTGTTTTTCAGATCGATCTAACAGCAGTTAGATACAGATTAGGTAGATTAGGTACAGCAATTGATTGAATAAAGTAATTAAATGTAAAATAACACTGCACTGCATAATCTTTACTGTATAAATTAAAAAATAGATTCTTTAATTTACACAAGTTATTCAGTCAAGAGCATTGAGTGTTTGTTTTGTTTTGTTTGATTAACATTAAAAACAGACAGCAGCAGGAATATTAGGCTGCTGTCACTGAGATAATGCACGGATCCAGTATACTGAATGATAATAGCCTATGTGTTTTCTATCTCGACTGTTCACTTAAGACATAACCGATTATGTTTACTAGTACTTGCCAAGATAGGCATTTTGGCATAATTTTGTGTGAAAATGTCCATTCAAGCACAAGAAGACGTGAAAGAGCTTAAATCAGTAATCGCGTCCTGTCAGACGTAACTTTGTGGGCTTTCTGTCAGCCGCGCATGAGTTATATTTTGCATCTTCATGCGCTTGAATGTTTAAATTGGCAAGGCTAAAAAACACGTGCAACTGATAAACTTTCATGAAGATGCACTGGCCCGATTAGGACAGTGACAGTTTTGTCAACTTTTGGCCATCGGGCAGTCCTGTCGAGCCCTCCATTTAGATCTAGGGAGAGTCAATTATGTGTAAAAGTCTCTCTCTTTCTCTTACGTTGAAACCACAATATGTAAAACAACTGAATAAGGGTTTAAGCTTAAATTTTTGCCTCTAACTAAATAACAGGAGACTGATATTGTGCAATTTACTAGCCATTGGCTAGTAAAAAAGTAATAAAGTAGTAAAAAACTAAAAAATATATTTTTTAGTTGCCTAGCTTATTATACGTAGTATTATCAGTATTATAATATATATTATTCAAGTGATTTACTCGCATTCTAGAGGGCATGTCAGTAGGCTATGACATGCTAACCTGACTCCGCCAGATGGATTTGCTCCGCATATCCATCTGGAAACCTTCCGTTGAAGTAGTTTTGGTAAGGGGCGAAAATACTGGTTAGCTGATTGGCCTATGTTGGTGATAGACGGGCCAAATCAACCAATCAGATCAACGAAGCATATGAGAGCGACGACGAAAACACAACCACAAGCCAGGCTACTCTTGCTGCTGCAGGTAAAGGCTCGTTAGCTCTGTAATTCCGTAATAACTCTGTAATTCCGATAAAACTTGCTCGATAGCCACACTGATGCTAGTTTCATCCGCTGAAGCCGCCATGTTCTTAAAGGCCAATTTATACTTCTGCGTCGGGTGCGCGCGGTAGGTACGGCGTAGCACACGCACAGACGCGTGCCCTTCGCAGTACCCTTCGCCGTAACCTGACGCGCACCTCCTCAAAAATGTAACTACGCGTCGCGGCGACGCGGACCGCAAGATCTGTGATTGGTCGGCTTGGTAGCATCGCGTTTCCTCCTACGCATTTCCGGCGTGTTTTTCTGCACTGCCCGCCATTTTTAAATTCTAAGTACAGCGAAACTGTTAAAAAAACTAAAAACTTACTGCTTTTCCACCTCGATAAGCTCCAACTCCAATGTGATCCCCTCTCTTTCAATCGCCATTGCTTGTAGTAGCCTAAACTCAAAACAGTCGCGAGGAATCTTCTTCTTCTCTAGGAACCGCGCGGAATCTAAACACAGTGGAACATTAAAACCCTCCGCTGCCAACTAGTGTTTCGGCGCTGTACTGCAGAGCAACGCAGACCTAAACGCAGAAGTATAAATGCTCACGATGGCATCGCCTACGTGCGTAGCCTACGCCCTACACTACGGCGTACACTCGACGCAGAAGTATAAATTGGCCTTAAGACTGAACTGTCGCGCTTCTCGTTGCGTCACACCTCAACCCGCCTCAAAGCCAACGCTGATTGGACGTTCGTTTGGTGAACTGCTCCCAAATTTTCTTTAACGGAAAGTATCCAGACTGATCTGCGAGTGAAACCTTGAAGGCTCGCGAGATCAGGATGGTCTCACGAGGCTAATGACATGCAACCTGACAGCAAAAAATTTTTCTGGAGTTAAAAAGTCAGAATCCAGACCTAAATCACAAAAATGGACTTGAAAAAAGGCTCAAAGCAACCTGACAAAGCATTATTATAAAGGCTCATCTACCATATACTAACCTCAAGGGTGTAAATGCTTAAGCAAAATAATTAAGTATAATAAATTATGACAAATGTATATTTACATAAAATAATATTGTTGTGCTATTTAGAGCCAGAGGTTCAACCTGTGATCTATCTGAGAGCATAATGACAGTGAAAACATGATCATTTCTCACAAGCACACTGCGGTGATAATGGTCAGAAGTGAAAGGGTAGCTAAAGAAACACACAAGTTTTCTCCTATGCCTTATTTCATGTAAACAGAACAACTATCAGAAAATGAAATTAATTTATGAAACAGTAAAATGGATAGGCAAGTATGAAAAAAATCATTGTTTCTGACCAACATAAACAACAATTTATATAATTAAACGTTAGTCATTTGAGGTGATACCAAAATTAAAACTAGGCTACTGCTAAAAGAACACATTTCTGCTATTTGACTAAAAGACATAGCCTTTGTGACAACTAGCCCCGGTAACACATACTATTAGCTACTATAGATCACATAAGAACATTTATGAAAGAATATGCCACGTAATAACATTAATATCCTGTAAGTCACTATATATATTTCGCATAGCATTAGACAGAATAAGCGACTACAAGCGTACTTCACTTTAAAAGACATGCCTGGATTTTTACAGCTGACAGACATCGTAATCGCAACCGCAGCACTAAGAACTATTAATAAATAAAATAATAATACTCACCACTTGTTTTTTTCACAGTGAGCACTTCAATCTCGCTAGTGGGAGCCGCCATCTTTCCCCAAACAAGTGCACGTGTGGAGTGAAACAGGCATTACTCATCGAACACAGAACTGATGTCAACAAATCAAGTGTCGATACCATAGATAGCCTACGATGCAATGGACAAGGAAAAAGTTTTTTGAAGCGACCCCTTTCCTCACATAAAAATGCGACTCTATATTCACACTTATAAAAAAAATAAATAAATAAAAAACAAGTAAATTGCTTTTATTTTGTCCTTGTACAAAAGTTTAAAGAAATGATTGAAGAAGTATCTGAAAAAAAATCTGGAAAAGAATGACCTTGAGTCACCATGGTATGTAAAAACTTGAAGAGACACGTACTTTGTAAGACTTTTTGTTTATAGGATTGGGAAAGCAAAGTTTATATGTTTTTTAATTTTATTCGTACAGTAGCCAGTTGGGAATCCCTTCCTTATCCTCCAGAAAAATGTCAGCATTCTAACACAAACTGGGTCGGTGCTTAGGTGTTGACATTCTCACAGCCTGCAGTCTCATTAATCAAATTTATAAAGAGTCTTTCATGACTTGTCATCTCCATCTGTGCTTTCTCGCCTGGTGTGTCTGCCTGTGAATGGAGACAGAAGTGCTATAGCTTGAGTCACCAGTCTCCTTCACAGTGACTGAATCAGTGGTTTCAAGTGTTCCTGTGTCTCAGATACAAACTACACGCTGAGATGCAAGGGCAAAATATTCATATAAATAACACTTACATTTATCATCTTGGATAAAGGTTATAATCTTGGTTATTGTGCACGTTTACAATTTATTTTGATAGGTTATTAAAAAACACATTTCCAAAAGACATCTGGCCAAAATGGCAGCCATTTAGCATGTTATGTAGCCAAGCCTTTATTGAAGTAGGCTATTTTAACAGAATTGAACTAATTAACATATTATAATAATTATGAAATATATTTAGGCCTATTAAAGTACTGGTCTAAAGTTTGTAAACATGACAATTTTTTTAAATGTTTTTAAAAGAAATCTCTTATGCTTATCAAGCCTGCGTTTATTTGATACAAAATGCAGAAATAAACAGTAATATTCTGAAATATTATTACAATTTAAAATAATGGTTTTCTATTTGAATATAGGCTACTTTAAAATACAATTTATTTCTGTGATGCAAAGCTGAATTTTCATCCCCATTACTCCAGTCTTCAGTGTCACATGATCCTTCAGAAATCATTTGTATGTTGATTTATTATCAATGTTGGAAACAGTTGTGTTAATATTTTTGTATAACCTGTGATACTTTTTTCAGGATTTTTTGATGAATAAAAAGCTGAAAAAGAACAGCATTTATTTAAAATAATTTTTTTTGTAAATACACTAGCTATCGTTCAAAAGTTTGGGTCAGTCATTTTTTCTTTCTTTTTTTGAAAGAAATTAATACATTTATTCAGCAAGGATCTGTTAAATTTATGAAAAGTGATGATGAAGATTATATTGTTAAAAAGATTTCTATCTTAAATACATGCTGTTCTATTTAACTTTTTATTCATCAAAGAATGAAAAAAAGTATCACAGGTTCCAAAAAAGAATTTAAGCAGCACAACTGTTGCAACATTGATAATAAATAATTAAAATGATATCTGAAGGATCGTGTGACACTGAAGACTGGAGTAACTTTGGAAAATTCAGCTTTACCATCACAAATAAATTACATTTTGAAACTATAATAATTGTAATAATATTTCACAATCTTCTTTTATCAAATAAATGCAGCCTTGCTAAGCATAAGACTTCTTTCAAAAAGAGTAATGTTTCCTATATTATGCAATATATAATTATATTATATATCCCCCCTATATTCAAGGTGTGCCACTTTATAGGGATGGAATGAAAAGAGCAAGACCGAGAGAGAGAGAGAGAGAGAGAGAGAGAGAGAGAGAGAGAGAGAGAGAGAGAGAGAGAGAGAGAGAGAGAGAGATTATCGAGCTCAAAACAAGAATATATCAACCTAACCAACACATGGTAATGTCATATTATTTTGGGGAGAGGGAGAGAGGAAGAACAGTCCATAAGTGTTTTGAGAGCCCCATCAGCTCTGAGGTAGGCTACCAGGCACGCGCATCTCTCAGCAGGAGCGCATCATCTGTCCATTCCGCCACTATTTCACCGCACGCTCGACATGTGAAGGTGGAACGCTCATATAGGCTATGTGATTTGTCCGAGTCCCGAGACCCGAAATATCTGGACGAAATGCTTTCAAAAAGGTGGATTGTTGGAGATTTTGCATGGAGGCAGCGGGACACCTCCCCATAGTTCGGCGTAGAGTATCTCCGAAGAGTGCACGAGAGTTGCCGCGGCTCAGATTGAGGACCATCTGCTGAATTTTCTCAACAATCTGTGTTTTAGAGGGATACACGAATATCAAACGGCGTCAGTATCTTGCAATAAGAGCTTTTAGAGTATTTTGGATGACATACCTCAATACTGCTTGTTTCGTGAGGGTCGCTGAGAGCTGAACACCACCAGGTGCCCCTGCTTAATCTATTCAGTGGATAACAACAATTAATACTGCATAATGTGTTCCTCTCCTTTTGGACTGCTCTCAGTTGCATCTTGTGAAATATTTGCTCGGGACCACACAGGATGAAACGGACATCAGCATTGCAATAAATTAGCCTAATTGAAATTCAGCGAGAAGTCTCTTCTGAGCTATAGGAGTACATATACATTTATGTATTCTGATTAAACCAGACAGCGTTTGATAGATCGCTTGGCATCTTACTGACAGTGTGAAGTCTGGAATACAAGAATAAATGAACCTGAGTGGACAGACAGAGAATTAACAATATCCAACATGTTTAAACGTGGTAAGTGCAATTTAAAACTTTTATCCCTGCTGTTTTTGATAGACAGAAGTTGAATTTCGATTCGGAGAATATTTATTCTTGAATAGGCTATTGGTTGTTTGTTTGTTCTAAATAAAAATGATGAGTAGGTTGTGTGGAATAACTCCATGATAGGGGGACATTTTTAATTTATATATATATATTTTTTTATAAACAATACATGTATTTTTAAATAAATTTCTATTTGAGCTGTTCTTCCTGGCATAAAGGGTTTTTATTATACATAAAGATGCTTGTTGAATTATTTTCAAAAACCATTAAGTCTTATTTTTTTTATAAATGTAATGATAGATTTTTTATACATAAAAATAAGGATGCTTGTAGGTATATAAGGTTTTGAAAGTTTATGTAAAAGGTTGTTAAGTACAGCTCTCATCCATGATCATCTTTCCAGAATCATGTGTGTCTGCCCCCGGGTAAGCTCAGCGTAAAGCAGATGTGTTTAAAATATTCATCATCATATCATGAAATATTTTCTTAAGATGCCAGTGGTGGGTGCCGCACTGCAGTTTATGGCCAGTTTTTCATCAGAAAGCATTGTGCTGTCTGCCTGGCTCCAATTTCTCTTAAACAGGTTTGGCTCAGATAGTCTGTCACAATTATTTATGGACTTTGTTTATGATCAAATGAGGAAGTGTAAGGAGTCAATCGTAAGTCGATAGATTAACTGGTTAGTGATGAAGCTGTCAGTGGGAGACAGAATCGGCTGAATTGTCAGGTCTGCTGGAGTATCCCAGCATTGATCCTTATTTAACACACCTGATGTATATCGTCGGCTCTTTAGTACAGGCTCCATGACCTGAACAGGGTGTGTCAGATAAAGGGGACATCTAAAATGTGCAGTGCCAGGATCAGTTGTAAGAACTGACAACCCCTGCACTACATCAAATGTAATTTAACAGATCCTAAATCTTACTGTTTAAAGTTTACTAGACATTCCACTTACCCCGTTTCACTTGTTCCCACTTTTATTAATCTCTAGATCTTTACATGGCACTATCACATATGCTCAAGCTCTGAAGTTGCTGACTGCTGTAAATGTGTAGCGAGTCAGTCTGAAAAAACGAATTTCCTTGGAGGAGGCCCAAAGCTTAACACAGAGACAATTGTTATTTCAATAGACTTGGCGTAGGAACAAAACACACCGATCAAGCCTCTCACCGGCACACTAAAGACCCCTTATGAATGCCTGTGAGGAGCCTGTGGTGCAGATATGAGAACAGTGGGTTGGTTTTGAACTGATTTGGATCTGATTTTCATTTACCTCAAAGTAAACCGCTACCTCTAGTGTAGGTTTGGAGTATCATTTTGGAGACATTTGGTCCCAAATATTTTGGGACACATTGTAATCATTATTTTGACCATCTCAGTTGAGAAGTCAGCAGAGTTTTTGTTGAGATGCCTGTGTATTAATGAAAGTGGTGAATATTATCAATCTGAAACTTTCAAACACACTCATGTTGGGTTTCTGTGTTTAATGGGGACTTCCCATAATATGATTTTTATACTGTACAAACTGTATATTCTGTCCCCTAACCCTACCCCTAAACACTACCCTCACCGAAAACTTAAATTCTGTATGATTTATTCACTGTTTTCCTTATGTGGACCAAAAAAAAGTCCCCATAAGGTAAAAAATGACTTTTATTACTATCTTTGTCTGACATAGGGTTTTACATCTCACCCATGTGTTACAATAGTCCTCAGGCTCCCCAATAAATAAGACTTGTAAATTGGTTTCAACAAAATGGATACCACTGGCAACAATTGTTGTTAACAGCAGCACAAATGATAAGGGCCATCAAATGGAGTAACTGTGGGGTTTGTGTTTTCTTATAATTATGAAGAAAATTTGTTTTTAAAAGTCAAAAGAGTTGCTTTTAGGGTAATGAGGTTTCTTTGCTCTGTTGGGTATTAATTGCTCTTTCACTTCAGAGTGCATTCAAAATTACGGGAAAAGTCTGCTGCTGTTTTCTGTTGTGCCTATGACGCATAAATAGAAAACAGCGAGAAAATAGTGCATTTATTGCTTTGCACTGGTGTGACATTTTCCAGAAACGTCAGGCCTAACTGGTTGTGTGGCAGTGCCCTGTGTGCCAGTCTCAGCAGGGCTGTGCCTGTCTGTTTCTGCTAGTAAGAGGTCCAATTTCCTGAAATTTTTCCCTCAATTTCCTACCAATCTAACTTAAACACACACAGGCATGTTTTAGTCTTGGTTGGTTTAATATAAAAGTGCAGTGCAGCCACACTCTTATCTTTTATCCTCGCCATCTCTTAGCAGGTCTCTGTTTCTGGCTATATTCTGCTTGCACTTCACAATATCTGACAGTTATTTAAATTGAAACATGTATATATGATGCTACATGGTATATTCAGATTTCTGATGCTTATCTGAAGGCAGTGCTTCAGACTAATTGGTTTGTTGTGCTGAGTTGTCAGTATAGAGAATGGCCTCGTTTTAAAATTCAGCCTTGAAACGTTGTCAGGCTCAGAAATCCAGCCTGATCTACATCCGGTGACAAATAGTCTGTGCTTGAGTTGATCCGGTTCATTTCTAATTGAGAAAAAACATAATAATCAGGCATAACACACACCTGCAAACAAACAAAGGAGATTTTCCCTGCAACTCCTCTTCAATGAAATGAGTGCAATAACTATTTTCTGGATTAGCTATGATTATGCAGCTGTGAGTGGAGAAAGTCGGTATTCAGACGTGATCCTAGACAATGTTGTTATGGGCAGATGGATGGGAGAGGAGGGTTGGTAAGCAAAAGAGGGAACACCTGTGGCCTGACACCACTCTCCTGCACAGCTGCTCATATTCCCCATTTCCAAGACCTTCACTCATCACCAGAAACACCCCCAGACTGAAATACAAAGTAACTAGAGACAACTTTTAGAGAAGCCTGCACCTGCTCAGTGTTATTTGGGCTACCCCTTATTATTTGTAATTTTCCCGCTCCAACCAAACCGCAAACATAATGACTGTTTTCAAACAGGTTTCTGAAAGACTCGCATTTGTTTGGGCATAAAGGTAGTCCTGTCCAAAAACACACTCCATTGGTTGAGCAAGAAGTTGATGTGTCGGACCACTCAAAGAGCCACAGTGCCAAAGTGTTTACTTATAGTAACTGTGGATAGTTTACTTATGTAACTGCTACTATAGATTAGAATTAAAAATGACACACTTCACATATAACGCTTAAATGTTTGCCACAATCAATTTTCAGCATAATTTTCTCATATAGCCTAATATTTTCACAACAGCATCATTCAATATTAAGAGCAGTGTTGGGAACGTTACTTTAAAAAAGTAATTAGTTATAGTTACTCACTACTTTTTCCAAAAAGTAACTGAGTTAGTAACTGAATTACTCTATAATAAAAGTAACTCATTACCAGGGAAAGTAACTATTTGTGTTACTGTAAAAAAAAAAAAAGTTGCTATGTCAAAGAATTTCGATTTTTTTGTAGCAGTTTTCACAAGTCAGTTAAAATGAACAGACAGGTGTTTGTACATAACTTTCACGAGAGCATTTGTTCTCTCGTGGCGCGCGCGCTCACTCGGACGCGCTCTTCAGTCTATCGTTGTGGAGACTCTCTAAAATTCATTCCGGTGAAATCATATAACTGCACATATAACTGAATAACTGCACTCAAACGTCCCGTGTCCCTGCTTGATATAGACTGTAACCACTGATGAACATATTCAGTTTTGATGAAAAAAAAAACCTATTCGAATTCGAGCGTGGATTAGAACCTGTAACCTCTGACAGGCTTGGCAAAAGTTCTACCACTAGACCATTCAAGAACTCAAACAATAATTGTGGATCGATGGATTTATTTACGGGTTGAGCAGAGAGGCTGCACAGTTTATACCCAGCATTTCTGAAAATGCACTTCCGAATCCGTCTCTGTCCCCAGCACATTTCAAACCAAACTGACGCCCGTGGTAACGCACCGCATTTAACGTCCAGTAACGTTAACGGCGTTGTAACGACGGATAAAGTAATTAGTTAGATTACCCCGTTACTGAAAAAATAACGTTGTTACCTAACGCCGTTCTTTTAAACGGCGTTATTCCAAACACTGATTAAGAGACAGTTTATTTGCCATAATCAATGATATAGAGTGCAACAGTTGGGTTAAAGTCCCATTCATTTTAATACCGAAGCCATTAGTCAGCATTTTTTCAACTCATTTATTAAATAATTGTGTTTAACGGCGGAATTCCTAGTGAAAACATACATGTTTTTGCCGCAAAATCACCACCAATCATGTGGATCTCGGCAAGAACACTCTAGCTCCCATAAAGCATAAAGACCCATAAAGACTCCCATAAAGCACTGCGAATGACGTAAAGTTGGTTTCCTTAAGCTCTCAAACTATTAAATATTTCTATGCACATTCTTTAAAAAAATGTAAATATAGTTTTTATATATGTAAACATCTTTAAATCAATAGTTTCATATTTCTCCATCTTCTTTAATGATTGTGATTTACAAAGCATCATGGGATTGTAGTTCTTTCCCTCATTAGAGCCAACACATTCTTTTTTGTCCAAGTTTCAAATACTTTTTTGCTTCAAATCATAGTATGTGATTCATGTTGTAGCTGGTTTGTTTGTTTTGTGGCTTAAAACTTTATCTTATAAAATGTCTTTAAAAATAACAATGGGAAAAATACTTCCGGAACCAAGACGGGCACTCTTGCACACTATTACGTGGTGCTCTGGAATACTTGATTCTGATTGGTCAATCGCGGAATTTAATAATCTCATATTTCCTCTATCCATCATCCACAGGTCAATATTATCTCCCTTAAGCACTGTCTTAATATGATCTCCCAGTTTATGTCAAATATGCACATTATTCTTTACTAAGAAACTTAACCATCTGAAGTAAAATAAAAGTGTAATAATATATAATATGTTATTTCTTTCAGCTCAGTGCAATTCAGTAGTGTAGTAATACATATGCTCTGATCACATTAGTGGACTTCAATTACCACAAAGCTATGAAACATGCCTCAGACCTCTCTGCATGCCAAACAGCTCATTTCCTGAAGGACACTCACTGAATGACAAAAGGATGAGCGCAGAGGCCAGCAAGCGCTGCGCCATCGCCTGTCATCTTACCCCATCCCATGGGACATAAATTCTTATCATTCCAGCTATCAGTAACTGTAAGTAATTAGTAGCACAGGAAGTGGTATTTTAATGAGTGTCATTTTCTTCTCATGTCCTCATCTTCATGCACCTTTTGACCAGTTCACACCCGGCACAGGACACACTTGGTTAGGATGGATGTTTTATGCATATTTTATCTGCGTGTTTTGTTTTTACTCGGCTGACTTCCACTAGCATTAGACTGATGACTGTACATTATTATTTATAAGAATGAGTTTGCAATCCGGATGCCTGTACCTGACATTTTATCTTGCAACAATGTTCTCATTAACTCATAATTCACACACAAACTATAATTAAATACACATTTCCTGGCTGCTGTGGTGTCCAGAAGGGAGGAAGTCTCCAGCGTAGCATGTGGCATCTCTAAGTGCCCTTTACCAACACCTGAAATCTCAGCACAAATATCTCTCCTCTGCCTTTGGAGTGGAAATGAGATGCTGGCTTGGTCATTAGTGGATGATAATGAGGTAAGAGAGACAAACAACCCTAAGCCCTGTTGGTTTTGTTAATATTAATAATTAATTTCTGATTAAGTGACTAATTGCGGTGGAAAGGTCAATGTCAATGTAAGGTCCGTTGATGTTAGGAGATGAGTATAGTGTAGAAAGGAAGGGAGGTGGAGAAAAGATATCATCCCTTTTCAACTAGGATTCAAAGGATTTTTTTTCAACATGAAAAATACACTTATGTAATATTTAATGGCACTATAATATATACACAACAATATATCGCAATACAAAAATGCAACAATATGTAGTGTGGATAGTGACAATATTATTGTGTATAGTTCACCCAAGAGAAAAATTACTGTGTGAGAAAAAATGTATGTCAGTACTACATTAAACTACTGAATACAGTGTTGAATATAATGTATAATAATGCAATGGGGGAATATTTGGGGGTCCTGATAATGCCAAATGTCTTATGTTACCACCAGTAAAAAGTAGCCTACATTATTTTAAATATATCTAGGCAGAGAGCAAGAATATTTGTCTAAAATATTTCTGTTTTCAGCTTTCAGAATCATGAATATTTTTATTTTGGTGTCACTTGTCCTGTGCATTGGGTTACCTGCATCCCAAGTCTAAGCCTATTAATTTACACCCACGATGTAATATCAAATTTAGCATTTTAATCGAATGACATTTTTTGTTAACCTTTTATCACGTCTTGGAGTATCGCAATATATCGTATTGTGAGATCAGTACCGTGATCGTGACTTGAGGGTATCGTTACACCCATAATATATATAGGCTATATATATTAGGGGTGTAACGTTAATATATATATACACTACAGGTAAGTTGTTGGTTTTTTCTTTGGTCATATCTCATCTGGCCTACAGCCCTAAGTAAGCCAGAATTACCACTGGTTTGCCCCTTCAAAAAAAGGTGCATGATGCCCTGAAAGGTTATGACAGTGCTACAGTGTTGACAGTCATCCCAAGCGTTCTAACGCGCCTCTGACAGACATGCCCGAGAGATGCTTTCAGTCCCAAGGTGCCATGACCAGTGAGTACTGAGACAAGGATGCTGTCTTCCCTGCAGGCTTTGGCTGGCATCTGTCACACTGCACTACTAACACATGACATGTGGATGGCGCTGGCTGAGGAACTGGATAATCATCGGCGAGACACATATATTCCAGAGAGAGCATGTGCGAATTGAAGCATCCATGCAAAGATATACTGTACGGTACAGTGCATAAATCAATGGATATGCAAGGATAAACTCACATACACATACAGTACATACATAACCAAGTCATGCTCTCTTTTCTTATTATAAGCGTGTTCTCAAAGTGACCTTCAGAATCTGTTCATTTCTCGTGATCCATAATGCCGGTTTTATGTTCCTGCTGTGCCGACCTTAATGCAGATTATGGAAACAGTTTCAGCATAGAGGTCAGTGCATTTTGGTAAAATCTTCGCCTCTGATTGGAGTCTCCTTTATGGGTTTGTTTAATTATTAAACTCTCAGCATGGAGCTTATAATAGCCAGAAACTGACCATAATCTTCTGGAGTTGTTTTTAGGCACCCTCTTGTTCGCCTCGCTTCTCTCCTGGGTCTCTACTTCTATCTGTGCTTTCTTCTATGAGATGAGACATAATAGAAACTGGAGATGTGAATTGGATAATAGTCACTTTCTTTATGTTGAGACAAACCTGATCATCATCTTGGATCGAGGCCATGGAAGGGTTCTCAGTCATCACTGGGCATTGTTTCACATTTTGCTCACTTCTCAGATTGAATGAGTGAGTGAGTGATTGAGGCCCTGAGAAAAAGCACCAAATAAGAGGCAATTCCTCTGTGTTATAAGGCCTTCTCTTGCCTGAAGGATCTTCATTGTATGATTGAAGCCAATTCAGAGATCAGCACTCCCTCCAAAATATTCTATCAATAACTCTACGGTGGGATGCCGGGCACGCAGTCCTCCTGGGGGCAGATTCTGTTTATCTCCTGTTGAAAGCTAATATGGCCATATCCATGTTCAACCTTATACACAGAGGAAAAAAGCTGTATGAAAGAAAAATAAAGTGAGATAAATTTAAACTCTCAATTGTTTCTTCAAAACGCATTGAGATGCGAATGGAGAATTTTCATTTTCAATGGTGGTTCTTGAAACCTATTCTGGAATTACAATAAAATAAATGAACAGTTTAACGAACAGGTCTTAAAATAACCTCTTTTTTAAAGTGTGAAGAACACTTTAATAATCTAAAGAACCTTGTTCTACTATAGAACCTTTTCTGAAATGGAAAGGTTCTATGGATGTTAAAAGTTCTTAGAACAATAAAAAAAAATCACTGCTCGAGAAGTTCAGAAGAGATTTCAACAATATCTCAAATTGTGTTCAGATACTCCCAAGATTAAAAATATGAAAATAAAAAACAACATCTATTTGAATATGAAATAATTGTTTCTAATCAAATTCCTCCTATGTAATCCATATTCCATTTTATAGCGATTTAATGTTACTGTACGTCAACATTTTTTTAGAGAAACATTTAAGACTACCTGGTAAGTTATCTGTTGACAATCTTTGAGCAATAAGATTTCCTTTGAGTATATCTATAAGACGTTATCACAGGATTTTACAAGGCCTCGATACACTTTGCAACTGAAAAGGCAGAAAAAACACTAATAAAATGACTTCCACAAAGTACAGTACTGCTGCAAACAATTGCCCTGTCCCAAATGGAACCCTAAGCACTCGCGGTCTTCCTCTGAGTCCGCACTTTCGTAACGTAATGCCACTTTGACTGTCGGGAAGAAGTCTGCTGTGGAGTCCGCATCAGCGCGGGCTCGGCAAAAGTGCGCAAATCGACCACACGGGGCGCTCGCGAGCACCCTTCTGAGATCTAAAAATGACAAATGGGACACACTACGGTCTCGCGGACTTAACGGTCTTAAGATCCACGGACTTAACGGTCCACAAGACCGAAAGTGCACATGAAGTGTGCCATTTGGGACAGGGCCATACAGTCACTGATTGTCTTCACAAGCCACTGTATGCTTGCTCATAAGTTACCATTTTGACATTAGGGCAGGTCATAAAATGTTAAACTGCTTCCTGTCCAAATAAACCGTAGATTAAATCTCTTGACACATACTGAGTTTGACAAATATTGTCACTCAAAACTAAACCCCTGGAAACCTCTGTGCCCTTTACACACACAGTTGCGGCACACACACACACACCTTTTATGTCCTACTTTTTTTTTTTTTGATTTGTATTCATTTTAAATTCTGAATGCACAACTCTGCTGTGAATCAGTGTGCATGATGCCAAGGTCTGAATGAAGCTCTCAACAGCAGTGTGAAGGCCACATCAAGAGATATTCCTGCATGCAATACAAAACATTCACTACATCTGTCACGAACTGCTCTGAGACACGACAAGGTTGAGGAACCAAATGCAGTATTTATTGAACAGGGTAATCCAAAAAGGTAGTCCAGATAACAGGCAAGGGTCATACACATTCAAACAATAACAGATCAGGTCTGAGGCAAACAGAAATCTGAGGGAAAAGAGAATCAAAAGAACCAGAACATGGGAGAAAAAGGAAACAAACACGCTCAGAAATGCAGTGAGACAATATAGAAGACTTTGCATGGAATGCATGAGTGTACCTGGTTTAAATAGGCTGAGACTAACAAGGTAATGAGACACAGGTGGATGCAATCAGGGATAATGAGTCCGGGCAGTGAATTATGGGAAATGTAGTTTGTGAGGGAATGACAATAGAGCTCCGGAAGCTGACGTCACGCAATCTAAACTCCGCCATTTTGGCAGGCAAATCAGGAGAGCGCCAGAGCGGTTGTAGCAGTGATATTGATAGCGGTCGAATGATTTAATGTCTATTTAAAATTAAAAACCAAATTTCAACATGGTGGACAGCTGCTGTGCACCTGCCACAGCAAATTCGCCAGTGTTAAATGAACTCTCCTGGTGTACATATGGAAACACGGACAAATCCGTGTTTCCATATGTACACCAGGAGAGTTCATTTAACACTGGCGATTAGATGCCAGAACAGGCGGATGAAAGCAAAGGGGAAATCATTTTATCGTATTCCTAAGGTTCCTGATAGACGACTGAAATGGCTCACTGCAGTAAAAAGAATTTCTTTACATCTTGATACTGAACTTTAAGCATGATGGAAGCTGTTGGTCAAGAAAAATGCAGATTATGACGCAGTTGCAGTGAGCCGCTGTTGCAAGAAGCTCAATTTGTCACCCCACAAATGTTATATTAAAGTGAAATTGCAGCAAATTATTTCGTATCTACTCATTGTATACATTGCATATGAAGCATAACGTCAAAAACGCGCGTCTCATATGAGCAAACATTAGTTCAGTCATACATTAGTTCATGCTGACAGAAAGTTCAGCAAAACGTTTCCTGCTTGATTGTCTGATAATTTATCTCTGACTTTTACCTTGCTTTCAAGAGTAATCGCTATAGCCTACTTGTAAATTCCTGACCATCCGAAGCTGCGAGCGTTCAAAGTCCAAGTAAAAAAATAAAACAACAAATAAAGATTTGCGCGTAACTGCTGCTCACTTAAACAGTCAGAGATTATTTAAGGAACAACGCACAGTTGTACTAAAATTTAGGAGATAAAAAATTAAAAATGCATTACAAAGCTATTATTTGGCAGCACAAATAACTTGAGCCCCAAGAAGGGGAATATGGATGCTGCGTAACGTTAATTTAACTCATTAAACAGTTAAGTTAAACACATCACAGAATTACCGTTATCTATCCCTGATTCTAAAATATAAGAGCTTTTAAAGAGTCTCCGGAGTAAGACGAGGGAAAGTTGATGAGGTAACTTAGTTGTAGATATCAGGATACTGCAGGTCAGGAAAGCTATCAGTTCCTTTATCAATACACATGGAAAGCACCCCGGGGACATTATAGTGATCTGTTGTGTTTAATATATTAAGTTTTGTTATGTACAAGTCTATGTCTTTTGAATTAAAGTGCGCTGTGAACTATGTTGCCTTGAAACTCATGTTGCCGTCATTCATTCATTCGCGTCCCGGACCGCCTCCTGCCTGCCAATATGGCGGTATAAACAGAGTAGGTCACGTGACGTCCGGAGCTCTATAGTCTCTAGTGGCTCTTAAGGGCACCACAGCAGATTCAAAATACAACTAACCATACAATGACTTTTCCAGCCATGTTCTTGACTCCTAAAATACACATTCCAGTATATCAAATGCGAAACAGACCTCTTGAATTCCTCCATATTTATAGACACCTGACATTCATATTACAATGGACTTTGACTGATTTTTAGGGTATTGCAGTCTGTGTGCCTTGATCTGCATATCTCACATCTTGTATCCCTTACTCTTTATCTCTGTATCTTTGTACGCTCTCTAAACACCTGTTACCTTTTAATAAAAGATGATACAGAAAAGCAATGTTAGCTTGCAGCAATAATGAAAATCCACAGTAAAATCATGCATCTCTTATCTTTTCATCCCAAACTGCATTGTTCTCGTAACAAAAGGGCATTCAAATGAAAGCATACATGTACAATGTTTCTTTCCCTGGATATGGAGTAAGTTGAAAATGATATACAGACATGTAATCAGCTTTTTCATTAATACTGGAGCCCACTTCAGCTTGAGATTGGAAAGAGACTGCAGTAGTTTCTGGAACAGTGTGAGACATTCACTGCATACATTGCTATGGGAGTGCAATCCTCCCTGTGCTATATGTGACTAACCTTAATTGCAATCCATATCTGCTGACCACAAAAATCCTAGAAACCTGTGGATGGGCTCTTTTGACATGGGCCAGTAGGAAACAACCAAGCAACCACATAGCAATGC